>CAUYPK010105567.1:0-17742 GCA_963574355.1 Loris lydekkerianus
AGCATAGATTTTTGTGAAAAAAATAACATGGGTATTAGAGACGGCAAGGGAAAAAATTTTGAAGCCGAGGTAATAGAAAAAGAAGAAATACTTCAAAATCATTCTACTCGATCTGGGTATACCTGATACTAAAATTGAAGAAAATATATTATTATAAAGGGTAAATTACAAACGCATGTCACTTATAAATAAGGATGTAATATCCTAAATAACATATTAACAACTTGAATTAAAAAATTAATGTTTAAATAATGTACTTTGGTCAAAATTAAATCTAATTTATGTGAGAATTAGTCACTATTCGATTCCCAGGGATCAATCCCTTAGTCATTTCTGATTGAGGTTACTAGAGATTTTAGTTTTTTTTTTTTGTTAGTCTAGTTAGTTTTCTTGTTTGGCATGACCTGTTTTTTGAAATTATCTGTTACTTTTGTTTATAAATATTAATTGTCTATGTTTTGAGACTTAAAAAAAAAGAAGTTAACTGATGACTCCATACTGAACCTCAGAGTCAAAGCATTCTATAATAGACATACTCTTATTTGACAATGTGAATGTTACTTTCTTTGCATTATTATTATTATTATTGCTTAAAATTTTGATGAAGCAATTGTCTGATTCCTTTTCTGAATGTACTTGTGTTTGTTCATTCTTTACAAGGTTTTTGTTTCTAGTCCTTATTTTAAACATTGTTATTGTTATTAAAATTTAAGCCTTTTTAATTTTGTGAAGGCAAAAAAAATGAAAACCTAATAAACACATGTATATGTAAAAATAAAAAATTAAGAATAAAAAAAAAAAGCCAAGCTAAAGGCAGAGCAGATGAGCTGCGCTGTCCTGCTCATCCCTACAGCACCTGCAGACCCCTTCCAGGCCCTGCTCCTAGATGGAGGTGGCTTAGGAAGGGGAGGGGGTTATATAAATCATGCAGACAGAAGAATATAATGGGGGAGGAGGAGGAGAGGTCTATATGCCTGTTTTTATGCCAGTACCATACTCTTTTTATTATTGTAGCTTTGTAATATAATTTTTAAAACTATTTTTTCTTTTTGTAATTTAAAGATCTTTCATTTCTAGATTAGATCATTGCTTTTGATAATTATTATGAATTCTTTCTAAAATTATTATTTTTTTACAAATTATAATATTGTAATATAATTCAAAATCAGAAAGCATTCAGTTTTGCTCTTTTTATATTTTTTATTTTTTACACTTTTTGGCCAGGGCCAGCTTTGAACCCACAACCTCTGGCATATGGGGCTGGTGCCCTATTCCTTTGAGCTACAGGTGCCACCCCACTTTTTTTGCTTTGTTTTTCTTAAAGGAAAGAGACTTTATTCCAGCAAATAGTCTGAAAACTGGAGAGACACAGCTTTTGATATAAAATGAATGAAGGTGCATTTCCCAGTTTGTTCTTGATCAAAGTGGCTTTGACTATTTTGGGTCTTTGTGGTTCCATATGAATTTTAGAATTATTTTTTCTAGTTTTGTAAAGAGTGCTATTGGGATTTTGATAGGAATTGCATTGACTCTGTACCCAAAGATCACAGACTTTTTAACAATATTGATTCTTCCAACTCATGAACACAGGATGTCTTTACATTTATGCCTGTTCCTTTTCACCAGTTTTCCAGTTTTTGGTGTACAAGTCTTTCACCTCCTTGGTTAAGTTTATTCCTAAGTATTTTATTCTTGTTGATTCTGTCATAAATGGGATTGTTTTCTTTCTTTTCAGATAATTCATGGTTAAGTGTATAAATATGTTGATTTTTGCATCCAGACACTTTGCTGGATTCATTTATTAGAGTTAATAGTTTTTTGGTGGGTTGTTAGGGCTTTTTCACTTTATAAGATTGTGTCATCTGCAAACAGAAATAATTTTAGTTCTTCATTTCTGATCTAGATGGCTTTTATTTCTTTCTCTTGCTTCATTGCTCTAGCTAAGATTGGCAGTATTATTGTGACCAGAAGTAGTGAGAGTGAGTGTCTTTACCTTTTTCCAGATCTTATAGAAAACGTTTTCAGTTTTTCACCACTGATTACCATGTTAGCTATGGGTTTTTCATACTAGACCTTTATTGCATTGACATAAGTTCCCTTATACCTAATTTGTTGAGAGGGGTTTTTTTTTGTTTGTTTGTTTGTTTGTTTGTTTTTAAAGTTTCCTTTTTTTTTTTTTTTTTTTTCCAGTTTCTGGCCGGGGCTGGGTTTGAACCCTCCACCTCTGGCATATGGGGCCGCCGCCCTATTCCTTTAAGCCACAGAGTTTTTATCATAAAATGGTGTTGAATGTTGTCAAATGTTTTCTCTGTCTCTATTGAGATGATCGTGTGATTTTCATCTTTCATTCTGTTAATGTGGTGTGTCCACTGGTTGATTTGTATATGTTGGACATCCTTACATCCCAGGCTAAATCCCATTTGGTCATGGTGGGTGATCCTTTTAAAATGCTATTATATTTAGTTTGCTGATATTTTGTTGAAGATTTTTACAACCATGTTAACCAGTGACATTGGCCTATAGTTTCCTTTTCTTGTGGTGTCTTTATCTGCTTTTGGTATCAGGGTGATGCTAGCCTCATAAAAATAATACGAAAATGTTCCCTCTTCTATTTTTTAAAAGAGTATAAGAAGGATTAGTAAGGATTGTTCTTTAAACGTGTGGTAGCATTCACCTAGGAAGACATCCCTGGGCTTTTCTTTGTTGAAAAATTTTTGATTATTGATTCCATCTTCTCATTTGTTGTTCTTCTGTTCAGGCTTTCCATTTCTTCCCATCAGTCCTGCTAGGTTCTATATTTCACCGGATTTGCCCATTTCTTCTAGGTTGTCTGATTTTTGTGGTTATGATTTTTCATAATAGTCTCTTGTGATCCTTTTCATTTCTGTGGCATCAATTGTAGTATCTCCTCTTCTATTTCTGATTTTTTAACTATTTTTTCAAAGTCAACCAGATAATTTCTGATTTTATTTATTTAAGTGTCTTCTTTCTCTCTTTTAAAAAAATCTAGCTAAGGTTTTTCTCAGTTCTGTTTACATTCCCAAAGAACCAATTCTTAGTTTCGTCAGTTTTTTTTCCTATTGCTTTTCTGTTCTCATCTCGTTATTTCTATTCTATTATTTCTTTCCTTCTGCTAATTTTGGGCTTAGTTTGTTTTTCTTTTTCTAGTTCCTTGAGGTATAATGTTAAGTCTTTATTTGAGATCTTTTTTCTTTTTTAATATATGCATTTATTGCTCCAAGCTTCCCTCTTAATACTGCTTTTGCTACATCTCATAAGTTTGGTGTGCTGTGTTTTCATTTTTGTCTTAAGATGTTTTCTAATTTCCATTTTGATCTCTTCTTTGACCCAATGGTTGTTCTAATTTCCACGTATTTGTCAATTTTTCCTTTTGTTATTGATTTCTAGTTTCATTCCATCATGGTCAGAAAAGATACTTTGAATGATTTCAGTCTTCCTCATTTTGTCAAGACTTGTTTTGCAACCTAGCATGTGATCTATCCAGGAGAATGTTTGTTGTATACTTAAGAAGAAGGTATATGTGTATTCTGCTGCCACTGGGAGGATTGTTCTATATATGTCTGTTAGGTCTATAGTATTATTTAAATCTGCTGTTTCCTTATTGATTTTCTGTCCGAATGATCTGTTCATTATTCTAAGAGGGGTATTAAAGACTCCTATTACTATATTGCTGTCTATTTCTCCCTTCGGATCTGTTGATTTTTTTTATATACTTAAGTGCTCTTATGTTGGGTGCACATATATTTATAATTATTATATCTT
Source organism: Loris lydekkerianus (assembly GCA_963574355.1). Taxonomy (NCBI): domain Eukaryota; kingdom Metazoa; phylum Chordata; class Mammalia; order Primates; family Lorisidae; genus Loris; species Loris lydekkerianus. Next base: position 3,784 of record CAUYPK010105567.1, read on the forward strand.
CCTATTAAATTGATCCTCTTACCTTATGTAATGACCTTCTTTGTCTCTTGTGAGAGTTTTTGGCTTCAAGTCTATTTTGTTTAACATAAGTACAGCCACCCCTGCTCTCTTTAGGCTACCATTTGTGAGGAATATCTTTTCCTGTCCCTTCATGTTCAGCCTGTGTCTACACTTAAGTCCAAAGTGAGTCTCTTGTAGAAAGAATATAGCTAGATCTTAGGGTTTTATTCAATCATTCTATGTCTTTATATTGGCAGGTTTAATGCATTTAATCCATCAAGGTAATTATTGATGGGTAAGGGTTCACTGTTGCCATTCTGTTCATTGTTTTCCATCTGTTTTGTGGCTTTTTTGTTCCTCTCTTCCTCTCTTTCTACTTTCTTTTGTGATTTTGTTGGTAGTTACATACTTTAATTTTTTTCTCCTATCTTTTTTTGTATCTGCTGTAGATTTTTTTCTTCATGGTTACCATGAGGCTTGCACAAAGCTTCCATTGTTCTAGAAGTCTATTTTGAAATAACTTCAACTGCATGTAAAAACTCTGCACTTTTACTACCTTGCCTTTACATTTTATGTTACCGGTGTTGAAATTGACTTCTTTTTATATTGTTTATCCATTAACCAACTTTTAACGTTGGAGTTATCTTAATACTTTTGTCTTTTAAGTTTTAAACTAGGGTTAAAAGTAATTTCATGCATCAGGGTCTTTATGGGCACCATGGAAAACATACTTTGAGGACCCTAAGTATGAATGTGGGTAAATCATTTGGCACACTGATTTTTCATCAACAAATGAAGCCAATTATCTACCAGTCTTTCAGGATGATCTTATTTCTTCCTATAGCATTAGTTTCTGATTACCCACTGCTGCTCCCTCCTCACCATTTTTTCCATCCCTCCATACCTTCTGACCTCCAGACCCACATTTCTAATCATCTACTGCTAGACTTATCCATCTAGAGATCCTAAAAGTTTAGCAAACTCAATGAAATTAATTATTCCTCCCATCCCTCTTGCAGACTGTACCTACCAGGCTCCAAACACCTGATTCTCTTCCTATATCTACCTTAATTAACGTTGTCTGTGCACAATCAGCCACCCAAGTGGGAAATCCTCTATTCAACCCTCCACACCCAAGTGACTACCTATCCATGGGCTTCTGCCTTCAATTTAGCTCTCTTTCTCTTATTTATTTATTTATTTATTTGTTTGTTTATTTATTTATTGCAGTTTTTAGCCAGGGCTGGGTTTGAACCCGCCACCTCCAGCATATAGGGCTGGTGCCCTACCCCTTTGAGCCACAGGTGCCACCCCCCTCTCTTTTATCTTTAATATATGGTGATCCTCAGGGGTCTCAAAATCATACTTCCATGTGCTTGACAATTGCTTGAAATATCTCTAGTAGGATATTGTTCCTTTAAGTATTGAAGGCAAATAGCCATGAAAGATTGTGAGAATACTGAGTCCTTGGGGTAAGGAAAAGACCTTACTGAACAAAAGGGACACAAACACTAGCTTCTTTCTGATACTTTCTCTCTATAACCTTATAGAAGCTCAAATAGCTCCAAAATCATAAACTCCAAAGGCTCTGATGCAACCATCTCCATATTTTCAAACCAAAGAAGGAAAATAAGTCTATCGCTTTATCCACCAATCTTTCCATTCACCTGTGCATTCATCCATACATTATACACAGGTAATACACAGTGGGTCTAAGTCACTATCTTTGGAATCATAAAAAGTTATTCAGAATTACAAAAATAGAGAGAGATTCAGAGACTGTTACATTTTCTTTTTATCTTTTACATGGGTAGTTTTATGTTCATTCACTTGGAATTCCTTTTGTGTTGGGTGCTATCATGGGCACTGAACATATGATGTTAACCATGCTTAGCTTTGAGTCTTTTACACTCGATTGTGGAGCTTCTCAGAGGAACAGGGCAGAATGTCAGGACCTGGCCACTACTTCCCCAACTCACTCTTATTATTTTTTTTTTTATTAAGTCTTTTGTACATAGATCATAAATACAGTTATGCCCATTTCAGTGTGTTGATTATTTGTACGAATTGGAGTGCTTACATCATACTAATCAGCATAGCTTTCACCTCATTTACCCAATTATAGCATTAGGACATTTGTGTTCTACACATGATAGAATCAACTTATACTTGCAATGTGCTCCATACTTGTGGTCCCCCTACTATCCCCTACTATCCCTCCCACGCCCTCCCCATCCCTCACTCTCCCCTTCCCTCCTTCATCATAGACTAAAGTTGTATTTCATTTTTTATATGCAAGTGTGAGTTATTCTAAATTGGTTTCACAGTAGTATTGAGTACATTGGATACTTTTTTTTTTCCATTCCTGAGATACTTTACTAAGAAGAATATTTTCCATCTCCATCCATGTAAACATAAAGGAGGTAAAGTCTCCATTTTTTTTACTGCTGCATAATATTCCACGATATACTAACTCACTTTTCTGACACCAGTTTTCTCTGTTCTGAGGCAAGGGTGAGATGTAACAGAAAGAAAATGTCCTTGGAATACATAACTAATGGCTCAGCTGGCTATGGTGAAGATTTATCACTAACACAGGTGAAGCAGTTTTTTTGTTTGTTTATTTTTGTGTGGTTTTTTTTGGAAACAGAGTCTCACTATGTTGCCCTTAATAGAGTGCTGTGGCATCACAGCTCACAGCAACCTCAAACTCTTGGGCTTAAGCGATTCTCTTGCCTCAGCTTCCCAAGTAGCTTGGACTACAGGTGTCCACCACAATGCCCAGCTATTTTTCTGTTGTAGTTGTCATTGTTGTTTTTAGCAGGCCTCGGTAGGGTTTAAACCCACCAGCCCTGCTGTATGTGGCCAGTGCCCTAACCACTGAGCTACAGGCACCAAGCCCAGGTGAAGCAGTTTGTTCCTGTTTATGCAATATCACTCAGGTCTAAGAGCCTCACAACAAAGCAGGAGGATAAAGCCCAAGGGGGTAGATGGAGGGAGAGACTCAACATTGTGCTTCTTCCCACAGGGTTGTGTTGAGATGCAACTGGCAGCTACAAACAGGTTCAGAGAGAATCAGAGGGAAGAACCCTCCTCAGTGGAGCAATTGAAAGGAATAGCTGGTTCTCTACAGTGCCTTGTAGGATTCTGGTATCCCCCTATGTTTTTGGTAAGGAAATTATTTGTCTCCTAAAGAGACACATTTACCAAGGGGTCCACACAATGGACCAGTCCATGCTCCACTGTGCCTGAATTGTGCCCACGACCCCTTGTCCCAGGAGAGGCCTGGACCACACAGTTACTGGAAAAGTGAGAAATCCTACTATCTTCTTGGGCCACCAACTCAAACAGCTCTATTATTGGTTCACTGGACTAAGCAGTAGGAAGATATTTCTAAGTCATGGCCTAGTGGCCTAGCCCAAATGTGATGGCCTTGAGGCAAAGTAAAGCATAAAAATCTCTCCCTATGGGCAAATACAATCATGCATCACTTTATGAAGATAAATTCTGAAAAATGTCAGGTGATTTCATTATCCTGGGAACATCATAGAATGTACTTATAAAAACCTAGATGGTCCTAGGCTACAAACCAGTATTGCAGGTTACTGCTAGATGCCGTAGGCAATTATAACACAATGATAAGTATTTGTGCTTCTAAATGTATGTAGAAATAGAAAATGTACAGTAAAAATGCTGTATAAAATATTAAACAATGGTACACCTGGACAGGGCACTTACCATGAATGGAATTTACTGGACTAGAGGTTGCTCTGGGGTGGATCAGTGAGTGAGTAGAAAGTCAAGGTGAAGGCCTAGGACATTACTGTACACTATTATAGACTTTATAAATACTACACTGAGGGTACATCAAATTTATAAAAATTATATTTTTCTTTCTTCAATAATAAATTAATCTCAGCTTACTATAGTTATTTTAACTTTTTGACTCTTTTATAATAACATTTAGCTTAAAACACAAACATTGTACAACTGTAGAAAAATATTTTCTTTCTTTATATCCTTATTCTACAAGGTTTTTTTCACTTTTACACATAATTTTACTTTTTAAATTTTTTGTTAAAATCTAAGACAAAAATACACATTAGCCCAGGCCTATAGGATCATCAAGACAGTGGTAGATAGCAGTAATTCTTTAGTTCTGTCATAATCTCCAGGGACTATCACTGTCTATGCAGTCTGCTATTGACTGAAATGTCATTATATGGTACGTAAGTACCATTCAAGTCCTTGTTGGTCTCCAATTCTGTAAAAGATTAGTTGACAGACCAACACTTAATTGATGGATGCTTTATTGTTTTTGCTTTAGTTTGACTTTGGATGCATAGCTCAAGTTGGCCTAGTTGGGTATGGGATTTACCAGGTGCCTCTCATTCATTTCTCCATGGCTTTCCCTAGATTCTGTTCTTCACATTTCTATGGTCCTCTCACTTCCTTTGAGGATGCATTATCAAGGAAGAAGGGCATGTGAAAATCCTAGTTCTGGATGTTTTGGTCCGTGATTGCCTCTCTGTCATATCCAGGGCTGGCAGGCTATGAAGACTGGCTGGAGGGGAAGTTGTCAGCAATTAGGACAGCCATGACTGGAACTGTGGAAATTGACCTGGACAAGGATCTGCCTCTGAGATGCAGCCAATCCAGCCAGGGGTCAGGGCTCAAGAGGCACAGCTAGTCTCCTTGCAGATCTGAGGAGGCTCAATCTGGTTGGTGAAGGCTGTTGGCAGAACTGGGTCCATAAGGAGGTGGGGCTGAGAGTGAGTGAAATGTTCTAGACACTCTGTGGAAGAGGAGGGTGAGGCAGAATCAGGGCTATCGGCTAGGTTAATATGGGAAAGGAGGCAGCAAAACCTGCATTCTGATCGTCTATGTGAGCTTACTTCCATCTATGGCAGCTAAACTCATTCTGGCCCCTTAGGTTGATGTGCTGGGCCTGGCCTGGTGAAGATTGTCTGTTGTCTGGACCAGAGCTGAGCACATGGCCAGCCACAGCTCTTGTGCAGAGGTGCAATGGAGGAAGGAGCTACTGGTGGCTCCCCCAAAGAGGAGAGTAAAAGACCTTCCCTAGACACCCCTAGCCCACCAGTGATGAGGAGTTCCATATACGTTTCCAGGTGACTTTGGTTGGGGCTCAGACCAAGAATGGTGCTTCTATATTTCCTGCAGCTTAGCAGGGAAGGAACAGGAAGAAATAGACCAAGCTTCTTATAAAGATACAACCATGTCACCTCAAAGTCTGACTCATTAAATCATTATAACCTCTAACGTCTTTGCCTAACTCAACTTCTCACTCAGATTGCCTGACTTCCCCCATCAAGTTCCCCAAAAGAATGGAAGCCAGAAAAAGTGAGTTTGATGGAGACATCCATGGTTCTCATCCCTGGTGAGACATCAGAATCAACACCCCTCTGCTCCCCCAGAGCCAAAGGTGCTAAATTCATTGGTCTTCAATAGGATACAGTATTTGCAAATATTCTTAAGGTCTCTCAAAAAATTTTAATATATAGCTGGGGTAGCAACCTCTGATTTACAACACTATGCACACTTGGGGAGAGGGGGATGTGGAGACACACACAGGTAAGAGGAAAGGACAAAAAAGCTGGAGTGAAAGGAAGTCACAGGAGGCTGGGAAATGACCCACCCAAAGGGTTTGTCTGCCATCTGTCCTGTTTCTGGGTTCCTTAAGCCAGTGTCCTCAACTTTTTCAGTACCAGGGACTAGTTTCATGAAAGACAATTTTTCAACAGACCAGAGTGGGGAGATGGTTTGGGGATGATTCAAGTGCATTACATTTATTGTGCACTTTATTTCTATTTTTATTACATTGTAATATATAATGAAATAATTTTATAACTCACCATAATGCAGTGGAATCCCTGAGCATGTTTTCTTGCAACTAGGTGGTCCCATCTGGAAATGATGGGTGACAATGACTCCTGAAGTGTGTTGCTTATATCCAGTCTACTTTGCCATCACTGCAGAAAACCCAGCTTCATAAAAACAGGATGTGGGAAATCAAAGCAGGCTTTTCAGTGCTTCTGTAGAGATCTCAGGATATTCCACCTTGACTTTAATTCAGAACATATGGAGATTTGAAGTTGTCTCAACCGTACTTTTAAGGCCACCATCATTTGCTATCTAAGCAGTTGATCCTCTTCTAGCACCAACAAAGTGGATTCATCTGGTGTATTCACAAATGGGTCATGAATCCATCCCTTCCTGGTTTGGGAATCTTCTGTAGCTGGGAAGTCATGCTCAGACTCTTTTGAAAGCTGAGATAGCTGATCATGCACCAGCTGTGAGGAAGAAGGCCCTGGCTCAGTCTCTTTCAAACTCACTGCTAATGTTTGAAACATGTCAAAAATCCCAATGTTCACTAGTTCCCCCCATAATTCCAGTTTGGCTTCAAGTGACAGCAGCCACTTCATCTGCTGACTTGAACACAGTTGTCATTCTCCCCTGAAGTGACAGATTGAGTTTGTTGAGCAGTTTGAATATGTCACACAAGCAAGCAAGTTTTGGAACCTGTTTTGTGTCACTGAAATGTATTCCCAGGGGTGACTATTTTTTCTTAAAAGAAATCTCTGGAGAAACTCTCATCACTCAAAAACTCTGGCCAGTGATCCACCTTTAGAAAGCCATCTCACCTCCATGTCTAAGAGATGACAAGTGTGCTCTGCTTCCATCTCCTCACTGAGCTTGGCAAAGAGATGTAAAGGCATGTTCTTTAAAGCCATTGATCATTTTAATCACATCCTGCAAAACATTGTTAGTACAGGTGACATCTTTTGGCTAGCCAGCATTTCTCTATGAATGACACAGTGTGTAGACTCCCATTCATAAGTGACCTCCTTGATCCGAGGAGCAAAGCCAGTATTGGTCCATGGCCAACAATCCACTCTGTAGGTGCTAGAAGAGGATCCATTCATGCTTTTACCAACACAAAATGACCACTTTCGTTTTCCTGACATATAATCATTTAAAGACTTGAAGAGTTATGCAGCCACAGTGTTAGTTGGTAACAAAAGTACACATAACATATCCTCATGCCCATCCTCCAGAAAAATATATTACACAAAAACAAGTATTGTTGCCTTATTGTCAACATCAGTGGACTCTTCCACCTGGATTGCATAGCACCAGTACTCATTCATCCTCTCTAACATTGTGGCTCAATACATACCCTCACTATTTCATCATTTCATCTAGTTACAGTGCTAGCTAAAAGAGGAACACGTGCTGCCTTTAAACTGCAGTCCCTCCTAAAAGTTCATGGCAAATGTCCTTAGCAGCAGGCAGGATCAACTCTTCACCAATAGCAAAGGGCTTCTTTGTTTCAGCAGTGTGGTTAGCCACAGAGGATGTGCTCATAGTGGTTGCTTTCAATAATTGCCTCTGTTCTTTGTGTTCACATTTGTGTCTGTTAAAAAATTCCAGAAGATTGTCTTTTAATGCAAGGTCCTTGGTCGCCATGTGGCTAAGCAGTTTTGAAGCCTTCATGGCTTTCTTGGCCAGCCCATCGCCACATAGTATGCAAAGCAGACTTGGAGAATGTGAATCACCCATTGCAATAAACCCATGATTTAAGTAGGACTGTTGGTGACATCTTTTAAAGGCAGCTCTCATTTTGTTGGCAGTCTTAGAGTCTTCTGCTCTTTCATCATTGAGTGTTACCCCTTTTCAAAGATGCTCTCCAGTGATGTTAGTTTTTTACTCAATTTTTGCTAGGGTTACCCTGTGGGATTACCAAAACTGACTGAGACAAGTACACAGTGGAGGAAAGAGGTGTAAATGGAAGTGATAAATGAAATAATGGGTGGGCCACTTGCAGGCTAAGGTAAGTGTCATATTTTGGCTTAAGCCTGCTACCAGATGCAGCTGTACAACTAAAGTAAGATGCTAACCCGCCACTATAAAACCTGCCACCAGATGCAGCTTAATTGTCACTTGTCACTCACAGCATTTTGATATGAGTCTGAAAGTGATTTATTATGGTCTCTGTGCAGTCACCTCTCTGCTAATGATAATCTGTATTTGCAGCCACTCCCCAGTGCTAGCATCACCCCCTCAGGTCCACTTCAGCTCATCCAGGTTTAGATTCTCATAAGAAGCCACAACCTAAATCCCTCGCAGGGGCAGTTTACAGTAGGGTTTGTGCTCTTATGAGAATCTAATGCTGCTGCTGATTGATGGGAGGCGGCGCTCAGGCGATGATGTGAGCAGTGGCGGCGGGGGGGGGGGGCTGCAAATACAGAAGAGGGTTCACTGGCTTGCTTGCCACTCACCTTCTGCTGTGCCCTTATGTAAGTTACATGCCCAAGGTGGCTCAGATAGCAAGTGGCCAAGCTGAGAATGGAACTCAGATTGAAGTAAAGGTAAATGCAGGCTTCTTGAATGAAGCCTCTACAATTATTCATGAAGTGATGGGCTGAACCAGATTTAATGATGCAAATTATTAAAAAACTGCTAGGATAGGTTAGGATATACATTAAAATAAATAAAAGAATGGAATTGGAATGTTCTTAACACAAAGAAATGTTAAATGCATGAGATGATGGATACCCCCAATCTTGATTTGATTAATTCACATTGCATGCCTTCATCAGAACATCACATATACCCTATAAAGATGTACAACTATTATGTACCTATAGCAATTTAAAGAAAAATAAGTAAAGAAGGTGAAAGTATGCCAAGGTAAATGTTGAATTTTTGAAAGAAAGAAAGAAAGAAAGAAAGAAAGAAGAAAAAAACCTCAATACCCCCAAATGCTCAAAAATCTGAAACTTTTTGGTTCCTAATACTAGACCACACCCAGGGGTTGGAGACTGTGGCTTTAAGCCACTTCTGAATTTTTTCACTTCTAATTCTTCCCTAGTAAATTCTATCTCCCTTGCAAGTTCAAAGCAGACTGCCAGAAAGGAAAAAAGAGTAGAGTAGACTAATTTCTCCTTGTTAAGGAAACTCCACAAGCATTGTTTTACTGCTTTATTTAGAGTTTTTGTTTTTTTTTTTTAATAAGACCGGGCAAAACTTGGTATTAGTACTCCATACATCCACAGAGCCAACCCTAGGTATTCAAGGGAAAGTAACATGAAGCAAAAGATGGTTCACATTGGGATTATGTTCAGTGCTAGATTTTTCTCTAACAGTATTTTAAACTTTTAAATTTTTATGTAATATTTTTAATAATTTGTGCATGAAACAAAGATTTGAGTGTAACCCATCACATGAAGTCAGGTGTGGAATTTTCACATCTAACATCATGCTGATGCTCAAAAATTGCAGATTTTGGAGCATTTGAGTTTTGAGGGGTTTTTGAGGAAATTCAACATTTATTAGGGCATGCTTTCTCCTTCTTTACTTCTCTTTTTTTTTTTTAATTACTGTGGCTGCATAAAAGTTGTACATCCTTCTAGAAAAAACAGTTCTACACTTCTCATGGAACCATAAAAGACCCTAAATAGCCAATGCAACCTTAAGCAACAAGAATTGGGAGGTGTCACTTTACTAGACTTCAAGATTTACTACAAGGTTATAACAACCAAAATAGCAAGGTAATGGCACAAAAACAGAGACATAAACCTATGGATCATAACAGAGAACCCAGACATAAAACCATTCTCATAAAGCTATGTGATCTTTGACAAAGCAGACAAAAACATACGTGGGGGAAAGAATCCACATTCAATAAAGAGTGCTGAGAAAATTGGAGAGCCACATGTAGAAGACTGAAACAGGATCTGCACATCTCACCACTCACAAAAATTAATTCATAATGGGTAAAACACTGAAACCTAAGGTATGAAACTTTAAGAATCCTAGAAGAAAATGTTGGAAAAATTCTCATACTCATAGATATCGGCCTAGGCAAAGAATATATGAAGAAGACTCCAAATGCAATTCCAGCAAAAAATAAATAAAAGGGCCTAGATTAAATCAAAAGGCTTTTATATAGCCAAGGACACAAGCAAAGGAGCAAATAGACAACCAACAGAATGGGAGAAAATATCTACATAATAGACATCTAATAAAGGGCTGATAACCAGAATCTTCAATGAACTCAAGCAAATCAGCAAGAAAAAATCAAACAATCCCATTAAAAAGTGGGCAAAACATGAACAGGAATTTTTCAAATGAAAATACACTAATGGATTGGTGCCCAGACCACTGTAAGAGCTGCGCACAATGAGCAATCAGCGCCCAGACCTCTGTAAGAGCTGCGCCGTGATCAGCGATCTGCCCCCACCCAGACCCTGGTAAGAGCTGCACCCACTGGGCCTCCATATGCCCTGACCAAGAACTCTAGGAGCCACAAACCCCAGGTCCTCCCTCCTGTACCTTCCCTGCCTCCACAACCACCTGCTCATCTGGCCAGGGACTCTGGTAGCCACATGACCAACAGAGCCTTCCTGCCTCTGTGCAGAGCCGTGCTCCTGCCCAGAGACTGCTGGAGCATTGGGCTCTCAGAGCCATAGTCATTGGGTGCCACGCATGCCCAGAACCGAGTGCACTCACCCCCCCCCCCCCACCTGCCCTGTTGCTGGATCCGGGTGTATCACACTCCAGAGCTCTCCCACAACCAGAACTCCCTGGCCAAGGCAGCCCCAGAGAAGCTACACAGGGTCACTCCCTACAAAGATCCAGCAACAATAGAATGATCTCACTGGGGTCTAATCTTGGAGAGGCACCTCCCCAACTCTGAGGACAGATAGAGACAATGGTGAAAAACCAATCATGAGGCAAAATCAATGGATAAACTCTGGCAATATGAATAATCAGAGTAGATCAACTCCCCCAAGGATCAAAGGGGCAGACACAGCACAAGATTCCATGCACAAACAAATAGCTGAGATGTCAGAAATTGAATTCAGAATTGGATAGCAAATAAGACCGAACTAGAATTCCAAGCAGAATTCCAAAAGATGTCTCAAGAATTCAACGAATTCAAAGACCAAATGACCACAGATTTTGACACGTTGAGACAAGAAGTTGCAGCCCTCAAAGATCTGAGAAACACAGTAGACTCCCTCAGTAACAGAATGGAGCAAGCAGAAGAAAGGGTTTGTGACATTGAAGACAAAGCTTTCAAATGCTCCCAAACTCTCAAAGAGGAAGAGAAATGGAGGGCAAAACACATCACTATCTCAGAGAGCTCTTGGATAATTAGAAGAAAACCAATATTCGTCTTATAGGAATCCCTGAAAGCAATGAAGTGGCTTCACAAGGCACAGAGTCTCTTCTCCATGAGATTAAGTAAGACAACTTTCTAGACAAGCCAAGAAATTCTGAAATTCAGATAGCAGACAGTTTCAGAACTCCAGCATGACTTAACCCAAATAAGACATCACCTAGACACATCATAATCAACTTCACTAAAGTTAATATGAAGGAGAAAATTCTGAAAGCAGCCAGACGAAAGAAAACCATCACCTACAAGGGGAAGAATATTGGAATAACTGCAGAGCTCTCTGCTGAAATCTTTCAAGCTACAAAAGGATGGTCATTGACTTTTAACCTCCTAAAACAAAATAACTTTCAACCCAGAATCCTGTATGCAGCTAAACGGAGTTTCATTCATGATGCCGAAATTAAACACTTTAACAACATTCACATGTTGAAGAAATTTGCCATAACTAAACCAGCTCTCCAGGATATTCTCAGACCTATCCTCCATAAAGACCAGCATATTCCTCCACCACAAAAGTAAACTCACTCAGAAAATTTTGAAAAATTCTAACTTCCATAGTCACAAAAGGATTAAAAATGTCCACTGGACTCTCAAAAGGTTTATCAATATTCTCAATTAATGTCACTGGTTTAAATTGTCCTCTAAAGAGGCACAGGTTGGCTGACTGGATATAAAAACTCAAGCCAAATATCTGCTGCATCCAAGAATCACATCTTACATTAAAAGACAAATGTAGACTTAAGGTGAAGGGATGGTCATCTATACTCCAGGAAAATGGAAAGCAAAAAAAAGCAGGCATTGCAATCCTATTTGCAGACACAATAGGTTTTTAACCAACCAAAATAAGGAAGGATAAGGACGGACACTTCATATTTGTTAAAGAAAATAATATGATGAGATTTCAACTATTAATATTTATGCACCCAACCAGAATGCACCCCAATTTATAAGAGAAACTCTAACAGACATGAGCAACTTGATTTCCTCCAGTTCCATAGTAGTTAGAGATTTTAACACCCCTTTAGCAGTCCTGGATCCATCCTCCAAAAAGAAGCTAAGCAAAGAAATTTTAGATTTAAATTCAACCACACAACATCTGAACTTAACAGACATCTACAGAACATTTCATCCCAACAAAACTGAATACACATTCTTCTCATCAGCCCACAGAACATACTCCAAAATCAACCACATCCTAGGCCACAAATCTAATCTCAGCAAATTATTCCTTGCATCTTCTCAGACCTTCATGGAATAAAAGTTGAACTCAATAACAACAAGAACCTGCATACACATACAAAAACATGGAAGCCTAACAACCTTATGGTGAAGGATAGATGGGTTAAGAATGAGATTAAGAAGGAAATCACCAAATTTTTGGAATAAAACAACAATCAAGACACAAATTACCAGAACCTCTGGGACAATGCAAAGGCAGTCCTAAGAGGGAAATTTATAGCACTGCAAGCCTTCCTCAAGAAAACAGAAAGAGAGGAAGAAAATAACTTAATGGGACATCTCAAGCAACTGGAGAAGGAAAAACACTCCAACCCCAAACCCAGCAGAAGAAAAGAAATAACCAAAATCAGAGCAGAATTAAATGAAATTGAAAACAAAAAAATTATACAACAGACCAATAAATCCAAAAGTTGGTTTTCTGAAAAGATCAATAAAATAGATAAACCTTTGGCCAAACCTAAGGTTATTTCCTAATCAGGAAATAAAAAGTAAAATCTCCAATCTCATCAATCAGAAATGACAAAGACAAAATAACAGCAGACCCCTCAGAAATTCAAAAAATTCTTAACGAATATTACAAGAAACTCTACTCTCAGAAATACGAAAATCTGAAAGAAATAGACCAATACTTGGAAGTGCACCACCTACCAAGACTTAGCCAGAACGAAGTGGAAATGTTGAACAGGCCTATATCAAGTTCTGAAATAGCATCAACTATACAAAATCTCCTTAAAAAGAAAAGCCCAGGATCAGATGGCTTTAGGTCAGAATTCTACCAAACCTTTTAAGAAGAATTAGTACCTATATTACTAAACCTCTTCCAAAATATAGAAAAAGAAGGAATGCTACCCAACACATTCTACGATCCTAACATCATCTTGATCCCTAAACAAGGGAAAAAACCAACAAGAAAAGAAAATTCTAGACCAATATCACTAATGAATATTGAGGCAAAAATATTCAATAAGATCCTAACAAACAGAATCCAACAACACATCAAAAAAAGTATACACCATGACCAAGTGGGATTTATCCCAGGGTCTCAAGGCTGTTTCAACATACATAAATCTATACATGTAATTCAGCACATAAAAAAAACTAAAAAATAAGGACCATATGATTCTTTCAATTGATGCAAAAAAAGGTTTTGATAATATCCAGCAGCGCTTCATGATCAGAACACTTAAGAAAATTGGTATAGAAGGGACATTTCTTAAACTAATAGAGGCTATCTACAGCAAACCCACAGCCAATATCGTACTGAATGGAGTTAAATCGAAATCATTTCCACTTAGATCAGGAACCAGGCAAGGTTGCCCATTGTCTCCATTGGTCTTTAACATTGTAATGGAAGTTTTATCCTTTTCAATTAGGGAAGAAAAGGTGATCAAGGGTATCCACATAGGGTCAGAAGAGATCAAACTTTCACTCTTCGCAGACGACATGATCGTATATCTGGAAAACACTAGGGATTCTACTACAAAACTTTTAGAAGTGATCAAGGAATACAGCAA
>CAUYPK010105568.1:0-54661 GCA_963574355.1 Loris lydekkerianus
TTAATATATTATTGTTAAAATTATATGCTTTTGTGTGAGTGTTTGTCTGTTTTGGCAGGTCACTGTGTGGTGTGGCTCTCTGACTCTCACAGTTTAAAATTTTGGCTCTTTGTGTCGAACTTGTTCGCCACCCCTGGTCTAGAAGGAAATCACTATGCATGGCACACATTTAAGGAGTGGGGAGTACTGCTCCCCTCTTTGACAGCAGAGTTTCTAATGAATGATTTAGAATTCTTCTGTAAAGGAGATTTTTTTCTGTTCTCTCCATCTATTCACTTATTCAATCATTCATATTACTATAGATCTGTGGATATTTTATACTTTGGAATTATCTGATACCAATTTACTTACTTTGCTGAAATTCTTCCACCTTTGGCCATTAAGAGCTCTTTCAGATAGCTCCTGTGTCCCTTTGACATATCCCCATGATGGGGCATTTGTTTGTTTTTGAGCACTTCCTTAAGTTTTGGCACTATAAGATCTTGTATATTTCCTGCTTCAGTTCTAGGATTACCCATTTTTCCAAGGAGCCCTGGTTTCTTTTATTAAAAAATGGAATTAGATACCAAGATCTTGGTGCTGGGGGGGAGGGGTTCAGACATCATTTTTCACTTAACTATCTCAATAATCCCATGCAAAAGATACCGTATTATCCCTCTCTTAAAAATGGGGAGTTAAGGCGGCGCCTATGGCTCAAAGGGGAAGGGCACTGGTCCCATATGCCGGAGGTGGCGGGTTCAAACCCAGCCCCAGCCAAAAACCACACACACAAAAAGAATAAATAAATAAATAAAATAAAATCTTAAAAAAAAAAAAAAAAAATGGGGAGTTAAGAGACAGAGAGGTTAAGTAGCCTACTAAGGTCACATCAGTAAGTGCTAGAAAAGGGCTTTAACAGGAAGTCAGTCTCCAGAATATATTTCCTGACCACATTGCCACCACTGTCTCCTATGAGCAGACCATCACCAAAGGGACATAAATGAAGTCGTACCAATGTATTGAATACTTATAAGAGCACTGACCTTGGTAACAGGTCCTTTCCAAAGTAACTGGCTCAGCTGACAAGGCCCATGAGAAATGCAGAATTTGAGAACCCTGTTCCAAATGATAGAAGGGTCACATTCTTTGGTACAAGGAACAGTGAAAGTGCAAGTTGTGACATGAATAACCCTCACTAATAACCACTACTGTCTTCCTTGGTTTCTCTTTATTTGGTGACTTTCTATATTCCTATACAGTCAGTTCATCAGGCTATCCTGTCACTCTATACTCCTTGACAATGCCTACTATACTGTGCTGTAACCTCATACCTTTTACAAATGGTAGATAGTATTTTAGCAAAAGAAGTGGGAATGACTGGCTCTTAAAACACAAGTTACAGCATGCTTACTAGAGTGGCTAAAATTTAAAACGTTGGCAACATCAAGTATTGGTGAAGATATGGAATAAGTTGATTTCTCATATGTTGATAATAGAAATAAGAAATAGTATAGTCACTTGAGAAAAATGTGGCCCTTTCTTACAAAGTTAAATATGCATTGGCCTACATTCTAGTAATGCCACTCTCATGAATCTACCTGAGAGAAATAAAAACTTATGTCCATACAAAAGTTGTACATGAATGCTCCTAGAAGCATTATTCACCAGAGCCAAAACTGAAGACAACCTAAATGTTCACAAACTTGTGAATGGTTAAACAAATTGTAGTATGTTCATATAATAGGATACCACCAAGAAGTAAACAGGACCAAACTACTTACATATACCACTACATGCATGAATCCCAAAAACATCACGCTAAATGCAAGAAGCCAGATTCAAAATTCTACATATGTGTGTATGTATGTATATACATATATATACACATACTGCATTTTGTATGTATATATATTTGTATATATGTATATATATATGTATATATATGTATATACACACACACATATATATACACATACTGCATTTCATTTTCATATAATTCTAGAAAAGGCAACTTTTTCTTTTTTTTGAGACAGTCTCACTCTGTTGCCCAGGCTAGAGCTCCATAGAATCAGCCTAACTCATAGCAACCTCAAACTCCTAGGTTCAAGCTATCTTCCTATATTAGCCTTCCAAATAACTGAGATTACAAGCATCCACAATAACATACAACTTACTTTTCTATTCTTTGCAGAGGTAGGGGTGGGGGCAGGCAATGTCTTGCTCTGGCTCAGGGTACTCTGGAATTCCTGAGCTCAAGGGATCCTCTGGCCTTGGCCTCCCAGAGTGCTAGGATTACAGTTTTGAGCCACTGCCTGAAAAGGCAACATTTTAACAGAAAGTATATATCAATAATCCCTGGAGCCAGGAGTAGGGGAGGAGGAGACTGACTGCAAAAATGCATAAGAAAACTTTTTTGGCAATGAAAGAGTTGTACATCTTGATTGTGGAAATGGAAACAATACTGTCAAAATATGCCAACTTGTCAAACTACACTCTTAAAATAGGTGAATTTTATTATGTGCCAATTATACCCTGAGAAAGCCATTAAAGCCCAGGTGGGAGGACTGCTTAAGGTCAGGAGTTCAAGACCAGCCTGAGCAAGAATGAGACCCTGTCCCTACAAAAGACAGAAACTGTAACAAAAAACAGCCGGGCATTGTGGCGGGAGCCTGTAGTCCTAGCTACTCAGGAGGCTGAGGCAAGAGAACGGCTTGAGCCCAAGAGTTTGATGTTGCTGTGAGCTATGATGCCATAGTACTCTACCTAAGGCAACAAAGTGAGACTCTGTCTCAAAAAAAAGAAAAGAATATTCTTTCCACTGTTAACTATTTATAAATCATTTAATTAATGATCAGGATTTAAAACAGGGTCACAAAAAGTTACACTAATTCTTAGGCTGGATCTTAAGGTAGAAAGAAGAAAGAGAGAATAAAGATGTCACTACTAAACAAAGTAATTGAGAACTACCAAAATGACCATCTAAAACAGTGGTTCTCAACCTTCCTAATGCCGCAACCCTTTAATACAGTTCCTCATGTTGTGGGGACTCCCAACCTTGGGGGGGGGGGGGGCATTAGGAAGGTTGAGAACCACTGATCTAAAAACATACCAAATTATACCTAATATATTTTTAAAAGTTTAAAAGATACAAATCATAAATGCAAAGTATACACATATACATATGTTATATATACATATCTATATATGTATATCTATGTATACATATCTATATACGTATATATACATATCTATATATGTATATATAACAGTCCTTTAAACATGGAGAAATAGATACATATTTATATATACATATACATATACATACAGACAAAATATATACTGTGAGTGAGTGTGTGTGTGTGTGTGTGTGTGCATAAAGATACATACACACATAGGGCACTGGTAAGAATGGTTGCCTCACATAGCGAAAGCCACCTCGAGAAAATGAAAAAAATTAGCTGGATATGGTGGCATGTGCCTATAGTGCCAGCTACTCTACAGGCTGAGGCAGGAGTAGTTCTCAAGAGCTCAAGCCCAGAAACGAGGCAGCACTGACCTATAACTGTGTCACTGCACTCCAGCCTGGGCAACAGATTGAGACCAGGTTAAAAAAAAATTGTCTCTAGGTATAGGGGTTCAAAGGATACAAAAAGAAAAGGCAGATAAACAGAATGATTAAACAATCAAATCTAACATCACCAAAACTGGAATGTCACTGGAGTGACATTAGACACTCTGGAAGGGACACACTGACAGAGATATAACATCACCTTTAACGTATTCCTGACAAAAATATTTAAGCTAAAGCTAATCATAAGGAAACAATCAGACAAATTCAAACTGAGAGACATTCTGCAAAACACCTGGACTGGATTCTTTTAAAATGTCACTGTTAGGCAGCGCCTGTGGCTCAGTGAGTAGGGCACAGGCCCCATATACCAAGGGTTGTGGGTTCCAACCCGCTCCCAGCCAAACTGCAACAAAAAAATAGCCCGGCGTTGTGGTGGGCGCCTTTGTCACACTCTACTGAGGGTGACAAAGTAAGACTCTGTCTCTAAAAAAAATTAATTAATTTAAAAAATAAAAATAAATATGAAAGAACCAAAGGCAAGGACACTGTACCAGATTAAAGAAAAACCAAAGAGAGATGACCAAATAATGAAATTTATGTTTCTTGATGAGATCCTGGAAAAAATAAAACACCTATTATAGATGTTATCAGGATAACTGGAAAGACTGAAATGACCAAATAATGAATGCAATTTATGTTTCTTGATGAGATCATGGAAAACATAAAACACCTATTATAGATGTTATCAGGATAAATGGAAAGACTGAAATACAAACTGCATATTAGATAAGTATTATGAACTTTAAATTTCCTAAATGTTATTTGTAGTGTAATAGAGGAGAATGTCCTTGTTCCCAGCAGGTATTTGCTGAATTTCTAGTGATGAAATGTCATAATGTCGACAGCTAACTCTCAAAGCTGCATGAAAATAAATACCATATAAATTAGAGAGAAAATACAGGAAAAAAGTGAGCACACATAAAAAAAAACAAAATGGTGCATTTAGGTGAAGGAAGAGTTTATAAATAATCAATGTATTATTCTTATAACTTTCCTGTACATTTGAAATTTTTCAAAATAAACCAGATGGCAGGAAAAAAATTAATATAGTACAAAAAATGAATATAGTACAAAATATATACAATATATGTAAGTCTACACTGTCTACACTGCAAGTGTAAGCCTTTTGTAGACTGTGTATCCTCACCACAGCTCTGTAATGTATTAATGAAAAAGATAAACATGTAAACAATACCCAACAAGACAAAATAAAAAGTCTTGTAAAGGGTGAATGAGATGAATTATTACAGTTGTTATACAACTTATGGCATATCCAAATTACCAAACAATTAGGATACAATGCAAATTTAACATTATAAGTACTCCTAACATACTTTAATCTTTTCACAGCAAAGAAGGTCAGAATTTTTCTGCACCTCAGGGTCACATCCATAACCGACAATTATGTCTGTACAGTAATGTTAAAAAAAAAAAAAAACCTAGTTGTTCTCAGTATGATTGTTAATCACAATCATTACATTACACAAATCATTACATTAAAACGTTGCTTCAAGATTTCTGTAAAAATAATTCCTATAAAAACACTATTGCTGACCCAAACAAAAAAATAAAATCCAGCTTTGCTCTTAAACGCACACGAAACTGGTAACATTAAAAGGCAGGGAGCCACGCTGTTAAGAGGTCATTACACCATTGCCAAATGTTCAAGAAAAGAATGTCAGGTTCAATCCACCATTTAAGAAAAAAAAAAAAAAAATCACACTCAACTCCCAGAAATACAACATAACAACCTCGTACCAAAACAGGGCTGAGGGGTACTCGGGGAGTCGGGTCAGCACTTTGAGACCCCAAAGTTCGCTGACCAGCCCCAAACTCCTCGAGCTCCCCACTGGGGGCGCTCGATTCTTAACAGCCGAAGAGGATTGGGGACCGCACACGGCGCTTCTCCACCGCCAGCCGAGCAGCCGCAGAAGGGCAACGAGGCCCCAGATCCCTCAGGCCCCACAGTCGCCTCAGGATCCCCCAAACCCTCCAGCCCCCGCCACTCCCTCTTCTCGTCCCCGCCCCTCCCTGGCCCACTCACTCTTCATCTTGGATGCGGAAGCCTGCAACAACCTCTTGCGGACACTGGACGAAAAAGAGTCAGGAAGGGCGGCCCCCTGCCTTCTCTGAGGCGGTGTCCTGCACTAGGACCTCCGCGGTGGTCCCTCGATGGAAAGCGTTAGGATCCGGCCGCCATGTTGTGTCTCTGTCACCCTGGCAACTGTCAGGCTCTGAACGTCCCAGGGCGGTCTTCGGCGCATGCGCACAATTAGCCCCGCCTACATTTGCATGCGCGCTGCAGACTGGCTCTTGTTCTGGGTTGCTAAGCAACCTCTGTTTTGTTTTTTATTTTTTGAGATAAGTCTCACTTTACCACCTTCGGTAGAATGCCATGGCGTCACCTCTCACAGCAACCTCAAACTCTTGGGACCAAGTGATTGTCTTGCCTCAGCCTCCCAAGTAGCTGGGACTACAGGCGCCCACCACTACGCCCAGCTGTTTTTAGAGACGGGGTCTTGCTCTTGCTCAGGCTGGTCTCCAACTCCCGAGGTCAGGTAGATACAACCCAGAGTGCTAGGATTACGGGCGCTGTCACTGTTTTAAATTGAAATACTGTACCACAAATCCCAACCTTCGCGAATAGGATAGCTTTTCGCAGCTGTCCTGAGAACTTGAAATTTAAAACCTAAAATACGGACGGTAGTCTCGAGCTTTACATGGGCATGTGAGTTTTAACACTGAATTGTCACCTGGTGGCTCTTCTTTGCAATCTCATCCTACAGTTAAGGGCTTAATAGCGATTGCCCAGAAAATCTGTAACTTTTTCTTTTTAATCCAATAAGCATTTATTTTGCCCCAGGCACTGTTGCAGGCATTGGGGATATAAAGGAGACAAGTGACTTCTTGAAACTTACGTTCTCGTGGATTTATACAATCTGAGGCAAAACCAGAGTATCTTTTTCTTTTTTTGAAATTAAAGAAGTAAAATGTGCTTATTGTTTTTTAAAAAAGAAAAGAGCAAAAGATAGCTGGGCATTGTGGCGGGCCCCTGTAGTCCCAGGTACTTGGGAGGCTGAGGGAAGAAAATCGTTTGAGCCCAAGATTTGGAGGTCGCTGTGAGCTCTGACGCGAAGGCACTCTACCCAGGGCGACAGAGGGAGACTCTGTTTAAAAAAAAAAAAAAAAAAAAAGGAAAAGGAAAATATAGTGTAAAATTTGAAGTAATTCTTTCAAATGTCTTTTCATTTCGCTTTCTTTCTTTCTCAGAAAAAGACTGGCAGCAGTTTGGTGGCATCTTTTCAAAATTTTAGGTTTTCCCATAATTGAAAATTATGTTCTTCAGTAATTTGTGTTTTGTCATTTACTATATCATACTCATGTTTTAGTATTAGCACATATAGAAGCACCCTATGCTTAACAAAAAAAAGATAAGGTCTTATTATGTTGCCCGGATTAGATTTGTACTCCTGTGCACAAGAGAACCTCAGTATCTTCTCCAGTGTACTCAGGGAGAGCTGCTACTCTATGCTTCTTAACTGCTGCGTAATATTACGTAGTATGGCATATCCTTTCTATTTTTTTTTTAAAAGCAAAGCCAAATAGCTTCAAAATATCCTTTTTTTTTTTTTTTTTTTTTTAAGACAAGAGTCTCACTCTGTTGCGGAGGCTAGAGTGCCATGGTTTCAGCCTAGCTCACAGCAACCTCCAATTCCTGTGTTCAAGGGATCCTCCTGCCTCAGCCTCCCCAGTAGCTGGGACTACAGATACTGGCCATGTCGCCTAGCTAGTTTTTTCTATTTTTAGTAAAGACAGGGTCTCACCCTTGCTCAGGCTCATCTGGAACTCCTAGGCTCAAAGGGATTCCTCCTACCTGGGGAAGGAGTGGTAGAGGGAAGAAATGCTAACTTCTTCCGGAGTGCTAAGATTACAAACCTGAGCCACCTCACCCAGCCAGAATGACCTCATTTTTAAACCATTTCCCTACAGATGCTTCTTATTTTTTTACTATTGCAAATATTACTTCAGTAAATATCCTCATGCATATCTTTAAGCACACGTCACTGTTTCTGTAGGAGTCAATAGGTTAAAAGTCACCTTTTAAAGGTAGGTTGCTATTAAATCACTCTCCAACAACGCTCTACCAACACACAGAGAGGTCTATATATTAAATATAAATTCCCTTTTCTTCACACTTACATGGACACTGGATATTATCTGGTAAGATTAAAAAATCATTTAGGAAAAGATTGAAACAGGACAACATGAAATTCTAAATTTCTTCCTGGTTAAAAAAAAAAAAAAGGTATTAAAAATGATGGCAGACTATTGTCTTGGACTGAGCACCTATGCTAGGTCCCAAACTAGACCAAACCAAAATGGAATCACTCATGCTAAATGCACATAAGCAAAATGTAACTTTAAGGATGTAGATAGATCCCACAACAGATCAGTTTTTCTTAAAAACAAGAGGTTCCAGTATTCCTGAGTCATTGTAATAACAAAGGTCCCTTTTGTTCTTACCCTTCCTAAGAAAAGTAACCTGAACTAATCTGACAGCCAACTTCTGCTGTTTCTTTGTTCCCACCTTATAAACCCCATAGTTCTGAAATTGCCCAATGAGAGCTTTCATTATTTTGTTTAATGGAGGCTGCACTAATTTGTGATGAATCACTAATAAAAGCCAATTTACTCTATAAATTTTGGGAATTTTGTCTTTTTCATGCTAGAAGAATGTCAACAAATAAAAAGTGGGAAAACAGCAATATATGTTACTACAGGCAAACTTCCTTAATATATAAAAGACCTCTTAAAAATCAAAGAGAAGGCCAGGCACAGTGGCTCATGCCTATAATCCTAGCACTCTGGAAGGCCAAGGCCAGAGGATTCCTTGAGCTCAGGAGTTCCAGATGGTACTGAGCAAACAGTGACACCCTGTCTCTACTAAAAAAAAATAGAAAAATTAGCCGGGTGTTGTGGGTGCCTGTAGTCCCAGCTACTGGGGAGGCTGAGGCAGGAGAATCACTCAAGCACAGGAGTTTGAGGTTGCTGTGGGCTACAATGACACCACGGCACTGTACCTGGGATGACTGAGACTCTGTCTCAAAAACAAAAGAGAGAAAGAGAGAGAACAAGAAAGAGATAACTATTCTTCTAGTTTTTTGTTTTCTTCTAAGAGACTAGTCCCTCTGTCTGGAGAGCTGTGGCACAATCATTCACATTGTTGTTTAACCACCATGTTGGCTGGGTGCAGAGGTTCATGCCTGTAATCCTAGCACTCTGAGAGGCCAAGGCGGGTGGATTGCCTGAACTCACAGGTTCAAAACCAACCTGAACCAGAGTGAGACCTCGTCCTATGCCCCCGCGCCTGGCCTAAGTGGATCTCTTGAGCCCAAGAGTTGGAGGTTGCTGTGATCTATGATCATGCCATGGTAGTCTCCCCAGGGTGACAGCTTGAGACTGTCTCAAAAAAATTATTAAATAAGGCGGCATCTGTACATCAGTGGGTAGGGTGCCAGTCACATACACTGAGGCTGGCAGGTTGGAAACCGCCCGGACCAGCTAAAACAACAAGAACAACTGCAACAACAACAAAACAATAGCGGGGCCTTGTGGCAGGCCCCTGTAGTCCCAGCTACTTGGGAGGCTGAAGCAAGAGAATCGCTTAAACCCAAGAGTTAGAGGTTGCTGTGAGCTGTGACGGCACAGCACTCAACTCAAGGCGACAGCTTGAGACTCTGTCTCAAAAATAATAATAAATAAATAAATAAAATCCAAGGTAAGTGCCTCACATAAAGCCCCTACACACAATAACTTAATTCTGATAATGTATAAATTAGTGTTTTCCTAACTTGAAGAAGGACAATTAGATTTGTTTGCTGTACAATTGAGTAAGAAGTGGAGACAGAAGTCCAGAGAAGAAAACTGCTCTGCTAGCCCCAGAGCCCACACTGGTACCCTCTTGGGTGGCACTGCAGCTTTGGCTCTGCGATGCCCTCACCTTGCACCTTGTGCCTCCACCTTTACTCCCACACCTGCCCTCCCCTCCCCCCTCCCTCAGCCATGCTGGAATACAATAGCACCATCATAGCTCACTGTAACTTAGAACTCATGGGCTCAAGTGATCCTCCTGCCTTAGCCTCCCAAGTAGCTGGGACCACCATTGCACCCCACTATACCCAGCTAATTTGTTTTTATTCTTTGTAGAGATGGACCCTCCCTATGTTGCCCAGGTTGGTCAGAAGTCCTGGCCTTAAGTGATCCTCCTGCTGGCCTCCCAAAGTGCTGAGATTATAGGTGTGGGCCACCTTACCAGGCTCTGAAATTCTACATTTTTTTACTTTTTATTTTTTGATACCAAGTCTCACTGTGTCACCCTGGGTAGAGAGCCATGGAGAGCCTCAAACTCTTGGGCTCAAGTGATCCTCTTGCCTCAGTTTTTCATTTTTAGTAGAGACAGGGGTCTCTTGCTCAGGCTAGTCTCAAACTCCTGAGCTCAAGCAATCCACACACCCCCACCTCCCCAAGTGCTAGGATCACAGGTGTGAGCCACCATGCCTGGCCAGACTCTGAAGTTCTATTTGCTAAATGCTGCAGGATTATCAGGGCTGGGCCAGGAGGGAAAAGCTCGAATAGAGAAATGACTTGATCTGTTCAAGAACAGAGAAATGACTATTTTAAAAGGTAAGATGATTTTTGAATTAACTCATTCATCCAGTTGACCTATTTATTGAATACATAGTAGGCCAGACAGTGTACTCTGGACATTCCGCTGTATGAAGGATGCCTGCATAATGAGAAGGCTTTACCATCTTTGGCCTACACTCATTCATCTTTGTTCTTTGAATGGTTAAGTGTCCCAGACTTCAGGAAACTTGATCAACCTCCAGCACAGTTTATGTATACTAGGCACAATACCCAACATTCTCTGTTCACTTGAATATCTGTTAGCTCTGTGAGCATAGGAGTTAGGTGTTTTTTATTCACAGCTGATTCCACTGCCAGGCTTAATGAGTACTGTCTGTGTCTTAATTGTCCGTTTTTCGTTTTTTTTTGGTAGAGACAATCACTTTATTGCCCTTAGTAGAGGGCCGTGGCATCACAGCTCACAGCAACCTCCAACTCCTGGGCTCAGGCGATTCTCTTGCCTCAGCTTCCCGAGTAGCTGGGACTACAGGCACCCGCCACAACGCCCAGCTATTTCTTTGTTGCAGTTTGGCCAGGGCCAGGTTTGAACATGCCACCTTTGGTATATGGGGCCGGCGTTCTACCCACTGAGCAATAGGCGCCGCCCGATTGTCCGTTTTTTTTATACCTTGTCCTCTAGCACTGTTCCTGGTAGGGTGAGCTGCCTAACATCGTTTCAATATAATCTGTTAAGATCAGCTAGATATGGTGTTTGCTGGTTGCCACAGGGAACTTCTATGATGCTAAAGCAGTTTATAGGAGTAGTCAGAGCAGAGAAGCAGTGTATGAAAAAGTGGTTCTTTCTTCCTGGAGCCAAGAAGGCCATAGGAGCACACCATGGTCAGGCCCTCTCAGAGACCAACAGGCCCCAGGAACATACAGGATGGGGAGTGGCTATGGTCAGGGTTTGTCTTCCTAGCATCTGCCCTCCTTTTTGGGATAGAGACCCTATCCCTTTGGGATGGATACTGTACGTTGTCCACTCAGCAGCTATTTTAACCCTCTGCCTTGTATGATTTATTCATGTGCTCAGTTAACAAGTTAAAGCAAAATGAAAACATTTTCCCAGATGCTAAAAGAGAGAGAGAGAGAGAGAAAGCAGAAGAAAGCTATGACTTACCCACTCAATGAAACATGGAAGCTATGTTTCCACTCAGTGAAACATACCCTGTGACATATTCTGTTCACATGACAAAGTGCTTGCAAAAGAGAAAACAATGCAATGACACTTGCAATTACTTAGGGATAGGCTTCTGATAGGATACTAAATACAAAAAGCAAATTAAAAAATTATGTCCAAGGGTTTAGATTCCAATATATGAATATTTAAATACACTTGTACAATGAAAAGAAAAAAAAACAAAGGAAGGAGGCCAAGACCCCAACTGCCTTTGTTTGTTGAGCAGTAGGGAATTCAATGGCTCTTTTTCCCTTTGGTTTTCCATGGTTTATTTAACCATGCTAAAAACTCTGGATACACGAAGTCTCCTCGCTGCACGCATTCTCAGAGATAATAAAAATAACATTGAGTTGGAATGTGAAACCTTTTTGCTCCGGAGTTCAGCCTCCTTTGTGCAATTTGCATTTTCCCTGTTGAAAGCCTTGGATTAACTGCAGGAAAACAATTCCGTTTCTCCTTTAGCACACCCTGGGTCTCAGTTTCTTTATCTGGCCAACGCGGATGACAATGAGGAAGACAAGAGTGGCAGCGAGAGCCAAACGCGAGGCAGCCAGCGTAGCAGACCTAGCCAGTAGATGCTTCCCCACAAGGGGAGGGGTGGGGGGGGCACTGTGAACTTTATAGGTGTCTTGGTGAGGCTGTGACAGCGGGTGGCCGGTTAGCTCAGTTGGTTAGAGCGTGGTGCTAATAACGCCAAGGTCGCGGGTTCGATCCCCGTACGGGCCAATCCGCTAGCTTTTTCAAAATTTACAAAATCATTTTGAGCATTTTGTTTTTTTTTTTTTTAAATATTACTTTAGAGGAATGCACACAGGAGGGAGGGGCGGAATCCTGCTATACTCTGCCAGGAAGTTGTCCCAGGAGTCTCTTGGGCAGAAAGTACGGAGCCTCCGGGGTGCACAGGCGTGACCACTAGACGTCCGGCGCCTACAAGCCGCGTAGGGTCTGTTTCAGGAGGTCATTGGTTAGGCCTTTAAAGATTTATCATTTTAAAGGAAAACTCAAAACATCCAAACCGATGCAAATATTAATAAGACACCCCCCATCCCCGACATTTCCTGAGACTTTGGCTTGCCTGGAGGCACTGCCTAATGAAGACTGATATCACAGACGTCCCGGCCTAGAGTTCCGAGGCTCTCGCGGGTACCCCTGTGTTCCTGGAGTTCTTAGAGTTGCAAGTCCAAGTCTGGAATTAATTCATTCCACAAACGTTTACGGAGAGCTTAGTATATGCCCGGCAGTGTTCTAGGTAGGAAGCAAAGGAGTAGATGAGAGAAATGAGAGACTCAAATCCCAATCCACAAGAAGCCATGACTAGCCAATGAATGACTGCCATGCTTATAGTGATGGGCTCTGGTTGTGGAAGTATCTGAAACATTCTCTTGCCTATTTAATTTTTTAAAAGAGGAATCTTAGCCTTCACATTTCTTTGTCTTGGTGTTGAATTTTGCCGCCAGAGGGCAGTGGATGAACCCATGGTTCATGTGATGGGGCGTTCTGGTGTGTTCAGTTTAACAAAAAGACTGTTTTCTAGGGTCAATGCCATTTTATATTGGGATCCAGCAGGACCTCCAGGTGTTTTTGACAAATCTGCAAAGGAAAGCTCTATTATGTTATTTGTTCTTTCCTCAAGTATATGTTAAGCTCTGACCTAAATAACAGTTCCAAGTCCACAGATCACAAACTTAAGCTCTTGATGAGTGCTCAGGGTACAGTAAAAGTTCTCAATGAACACCAGCTAATGGGACTGTTGTTAGGAGAAGCTGGGACTGCTGACACCTAAAACAGACACTTGCACACATATACCTTGTACCTTGCACCTGCACACACAAAACACCTTGCAAAATATGTGCACTAGGCACCTTGTTAGATGTAGGAACACAGCATGGAGAGTTGGTGGAGATTGCTGCCCTAAACACATACTTATCTGAACTAGAAGAGGTTCAGAATAAGGCCACTGCAGCATGAAAATTATTTTTAGTAGAAGGCATTTGAATTCCTGAAATATCTTATCTGCAAAAAACAGAGTCTCCCAAAACAACTCAAAAAAACTCTATTGTCATAAATCCCCTCCTGAGGAGCAATTAAAAAAGATTGACTTTTATCACTGAAGAGGAGAAGTCAGCACATCTAGACAGACACTGTCACAAAATCATCAAATCTCCCATCTGTGTGTCTCTCCTCAAGTCTTTTTTTCCCCCCAAAGTATCTTTCTGCCCCTCCCTTTTCCCTGTTAATATGGTATATAAATCCCAAATTCTTTTTATCTCCTGTCCTGGAGTCACAGTTTCCCATAAGTTCTCTTATATACATTAATACAAATGCATGGTTTAATTTTGTCTTTTTTCTTTCAATCTGTCTTTTTGTTTTTGTTTTGTAGTTTTTGTTTTTGTTTTTTTTTTTTAGCCAGGGCTGGGCTTGAACCTGCCACCTCCGGCATATGGGGCTGGCATCCTACTCCTTTGAGCCACAGGCGCCACTCTATCTTTTGTCAGTTTAATTCAAAGTCCCCCATGTAACCTAAGAAGGTAGAGGAAAAGTTTTTCCTTCCTAACAAGTTCAAAAAGATAAAATGGGGTACCATGTTCCATATGGGCAGTTCTTGGCTTAGGAGTTGGAGGGGACCTCTCCTCATCAAACTTATCCAAGTTTCAAAAAGGGGACCTTTCTGACATCTGAGGATGGGAGAATGAGAAGAACTTTCTTTGAAAAATTAAAAAATAGGCCTGGCATGGTGGCTCACACCTGTAATTCCGGCAATCTTGTAAACTGAGATGGGAGGAATCCCTTGAGCTTAGGAGTTTTGAGACCAGCTTGAGAAAGAGCAAGGACCCTCTCCCCACTAAAAATACACAAAGTTAGGCAGTGGCGCCCCGTGGCTCAGTGGGTAGGGCACTGGCCAGATACACTGAGGCCCGTGGGTTCCAGCCCGGTCCAGGCCAGCTAAAACAACAATGACAACTGCAACAACAACAACAACAACAAAAAATAGCTGGGTGTTGTGGTGGGTGTCTGTAGTCTCAGCTACTTGGGAGGCTGAGGCAAGATAATTGCTTGAGCCCATGAGTTTGAGGTTGCTGTGAGAGATGATGCCATGGCACTCTACCAAGGGCCACAAAGTGAGACTCTGTCTCAAAAAAAAAAAAAAAAGAAAAGAAAAGAAAAGAAAAAGAAAAGAAAAGAAAAAGAAAAAATTAGCCAGAGGTGACAGCTTGAGACTCTGTCTCAAAAAAAAAAAAAAAAAGAAAGAAAGAAAGAAAAGAAAGGAAAGAAAGAAAGAAAAGAAAAGAAAACTTAAACAAAAAGGACAAGATTACAGAATTGAATCAAATATCACAAATCTGATCTCCCAATCTCCCTACTGGCCAACCCTTAGTGAGTTCCACTAATAAATTAAAACACAACAGGAAGCATGACCAGTATTGATGATTATGATAATGATGATCTTTTGGGAGAAAAACGATTTTAAAAAATGGTCAGGAAAAAAAAAAAAAAAGAAGTCCTTCCAAAACCTTGTCTGCCACAGCCTGCTCCCTGGTCTACCCCTTGTTGAAATGATGGCACTCATTATACTGTGCTGCAAACACCAGTTTTCTCCTTCTTGACACCTAAATTGTATATCCCACAGGAAAGGGATTGTGACTTACTAAGTGCTTACTGAGGTGTTTGCTGACAGAAGCCCTATTGCCCTTCTTGAGGAGAGAAGCTGAGAACCACACCTGCAGCTACAGAACATGGTGGGAAGACACACAGAGCCACCATAGTAAAGAAAAGAGATTACCGTGGAGCTGGATGCACAGGGCTAAAATGTGAAAAGGGTGGGTTCATTCATTCATTCATACACACATATTCATACACTCCAGATCATTCATTCTCTGAGCGTGCACTGTGGGCCAGGGCCTGTTCTGGGCACTGAATGAACAATACATCATCACTGCCCTCAAAGTGCACCCAGGCTGGTTGGGTGGGCATATACGGGGTGTACATAGGAAAAAATGAGTATATATGGGGTGGACATAGGAAAAATTGAGGCGCTCGGAGCGCTCTTGTTAAAAATGCAAACTTTTTTTTTTTTTTTTTAGTCAGAGTCTCACTTTGTCGCCCTTGGTAGAGTGCTGTTGCGTCACAGCTCACAGCAACCTCAAACTCTTGGACTTAAGAGATTCTCTTACCTCAGCCTCCCAAGTAGGTGGGACTACAGGCGCCCGCCACAATACCCGGCTATTTTCAGAAACGCAGTCTTGCTCTGGCTCCTGCTGGTCTCCCAACTCGTGAGCTCAAGCAGTCTCTGCGCCTGGCCCTAAGTGTGTCTTAGAGTTTTCCCACTCAAGGGTTGAGGGGGAGGGGGGAAGCTGGGAATAAATACAAACTTAGGGTTGGCTCTTGGATCTATAAATCAGAATGTCTGAGGATGGGGCCCAGGAATCTGCATATCCAGACTGGAGCCTCAGGTGATTCTGATGAACGATGCCTTTGAGAATATTTGAATAGTGTGGAGTTAGTGCGGGGGCTCTGGAATCCCAAAGACCTCAGCTGGGAGATCCGGGATAGCTCCTGGAGGAGGTGACAGCTGAGAATTAAATACATCCACAACAGATATTAAGAAACTAAGGTCAGTCTGGTGGGTTGATTATAGGTCCTTGGCGAAGTCGCTGCTGTCTGGCAAACGAGAAAGCTAGCTCAGATCTGCAGCCGATCCATCCGGTCAGATACGGTCGCTTCCGAGGTGTCTTGGACTGCGGGGCACTCGTAGCCCGCCCCTTTCCCAGGTGACGCACTTTGGAGTCGCCGGCGCTCGGTGACCAGGTTCGAGTCTCCGTCTCCGCCGCCATGGCAGACGCGGAGCCGGAGGCCGAGGGCGGCAGCGAGGATGGCGGCGGCGGCGGCGGCGATCGGGGTCCTCCGGGCCAGAGTGGCGGCGCAGCGCGCCTGGCCCCGCTGGGCCCCGACCAGCTGTGGCGGGTCCTGGAGCAGGTGACGAAGGCACAGCCGCCGGTCGAGCCGCCGCCGCCGCCCTTCGTGCTGCAGGACGCGGCGCGGCGGCTGCGGGACGCGGCCAAACAGGCTGCCCTGCAGCGGGGCCCGGGCGACGAGTCCCCGCGCCCGCCGCGTCTGCTCCCGCCCCAGGTGAGGCCCGAGAGGGACATGGGGAAAACTGAGGCCCAAAAGGGGCCGAGACCTGCAGCGAGGCAAATTCGTCGGTCTTGGAGCTGCTCGGCCTACAGAGGCCAGTATCCGCCCGCGTTTAAGCTCTGAGCGTCCCCAAGCTAAGTTCCTTAGGGACAGCAGCCGGCCCTTACCTGTCACTGCCCCAGCGTATTCAGCACCTCCAAAGCTCCTCGCTCTAGAAGGCTTTGCTTAGTCTGGGCTCTCTGCCTGGGACGCCCTTGTGCCTTATCTTGTTTTCACAGCCCTGCCCTAGGCCCCTCCGTGCTACCTAGTTCTTACAGGCCTTTGTCCGCTGACTCAGACAGTATTGACCATTGTTTGCTCCTGGGTTCTGCCATAAGTGCAGAAGGTGCAGCCTTGAACACACTCGATGAACATAAGGCAGGTTCTGGGAGTGACAAGAGGCTGATTTGGAGTAGTTGGTGGTCCCATAGGCCTGAGACTGGAACTGAGACCTGAATGGATTAAAAAGAAACAATTTAGCTTTTCTTTTTCTTTTTTTTTTTTTTCCCCCTCCGTAGAGTGCTGTAGCGTCACAGCTCACAGCAACCTCCAGCTCTTGGGGTTAGAGGATTTTCTTGCCTCAGCCTCCCTAGTAGCTGGGACTACAGGCGCCCGCCACAGCACGTCGTTTGGCCGGGGCCGCCACCCTCGGTATATGGGGCCGGCGCCCTACTCACTAAGCCACAGGCGCCGCCCTAATTTAACTTTTCAGATGAATGGCACAACAAGTGCCAAGGCCCAATTGTAACCACAGTGCCTGATTACACACTTAGTGAATGGAATACATGAAAGCACTCTATACCTACGAAATGTCCTTTCTCAATGGGTTTATTTCCCGGGTTACAGAACTCTTGGCTGTTAGGGGAGGTGGAGCTATAACAGTCTCTCAAGTCCAGAGGGTCCAGCATAGCACCTGAAGCTGGAGGTTCTACACATCATCTATAAAATCATGTCCCCTTTCAGTTGTCCTCTTCCAGTTATGAGGCTGTAAATGGCAAAGTTCTTCTCACCCCAGAATTGCTCAAAGAATAGAGCTTCCGCTCTCCTTTAGTGTAGCGAATAGAATCAACATTCTTCACTTGTTTGAAGTTTGGCAGTGATTTTTGCGGCTTAAGCTTGTATCCAGTTGGTCATCAGGACTAAAGAGTTGTCTAGGTGTAGTTTAGGGAGAGGAATATGATTCTGCCCAAACACCATACTTCCTAGAAGTGCAACCTTGGGTTACATTTTTGGACTTTGGTCCTTGTTTGCAGGAAGGATAGCTTTCTGGCTCATGTTTGCTGCTGAAGGGCCAAATGCCTCCCCCATAGGCTGTGCACAAGTCTTGAGTCAGAAGACTGCAGGACACCACTCATTGCAGCCCCCATCCAGTGGCTACCACTTGTATAGCCACTACTTTGTACCAGCCTCTGGGTTGGGCTGGGCTGCTTAATTCTCAGCACCACAAAATTCTGGTTTTGTATCAGCATTTTGCAGATGTGAAACAAGCTCAGGTTGAGTGACTTTGCCCAAAGTCTCTCAGGTGTGGCTATACTTCAGAGCCCATGTATTCTTCACCATACCTTTCTGGACGTGGCCACAGCCTTTTGGAGTTGGAGTGACAAATGAAGTAGTTCAAAATGATACATTTTCCATAAAATGAAAGCAAGCTTAATCAAGGTTAGGGAGCATGATAGAATTATATTCTGTAGCTAATCTAACAGAGATGTTATAAATGCTACATGCACTTGAAATAATGTACCTTTTGTGGTCCATTCTGCTAATACTCTTTTAGACCTCACTGTCATGGAGACCACAAAGGCAAAACAGGGGTGTACTTTGCCTCTAAGGAATTTATGAAATAATAGAAGGTAAAACATGAACCAGATAAGTTCTAATTAAGGTCAGAAAGCTAGAGATATAAATAAAGAACTGAGTACCTTCAGAGTAGGGGAGATTTTCTGGCTGAGGAGATTAGAAGTGACTTTGTTGAAGGGGTAGTATGTGAACTAGATTTGGACGAGTGGGTCCAAGTCAAAAATGCACAAGAGGGAGGCAGTGTTCCAGGGCTTAGGGTGGGGTGCATTCAGACAAGGCAGAGAGCTTATTGTCAGGGATAGTAAGGGTCAAAAGCACAGACCCAGTGGACACTCAGAGACTCCAGCCTCTCCTTCTCATTCTCCCTGTTCCCATTTCACAGAATTATTTCCAGTACTACCCAAGTTGCCTTGCCCTTTTCCATACATCCATGCATTTACATAGTTTTTTCCTTACACTTAGAATGCCCCTTTTCACCTGGCAAAAATTCTCAGTCTTCAAGGCACCCCCTCAGAGATCACCTCTTCTGGAAAGCTTAGCATTTGGGCTTTCCTTGTCTCTTGATTGCATCTGCTGTACCGTGTTTCCTTGTCTGTGTTCATTAGGGAATCTCGTCTGCCTTCATAACCACCAGTGGAACTTTTGAAAGGACAAATCTCACAGCTCCATCCCAGGAGTTCAGATTTAATAGGTCTGCAGGGACTGAGGCATGGCAAGGGAAACTACTTCCCATCTCAAGGGTGAGACTAGGGCTTGGCTAAAGTTTATGTATTCCATTCAGAGATACTTAGTAAAAATTTGCT
Source organism: Loris lydekkerianus (assembly GCA_963574355.1). Lineage (NCBI taxonomy): Eukaryota > Metazoa > Chordata > Mammalia > Primates > Lorisidae > Loris > Loris lydekkerianus. The sequence continues at coordinate 19,250 of CAUYPK010105568.1, forward strand.
GGATGAAATAAACAGAACAAAATAATAATCACATGGTAAGCCAGTTTGGAGAGCAGATAAATAAATTATTAGACCAGCTTTGCTACTGTGGTTATCCTAAAACAATAGGATATGGGGGGCAAATGTTTGTGTTTATATGTGTGTGTTCTTTTAATGGCATTATCTGGTACTATCTCAAGAGAAATTCTAAATAACTAGTAGTACAATAAACATGTTTCTTTTCTTTTCTTTTCTTTTCTTTTCTTTTCTTTTCTTTTCTTTTCTTTTTTTTTTTTGAGACAGAGCCTCAAGGTATGGCCCTGGGTGGAGTACTGTGGCGTTGCAGCTCACAGCAACCCCCAACTCCTGGACTTAAGCAATTCTCTTGCTTCAGCCTCCCAAGTAGCTGGGACTACAGGAGCTCGGCTATTTTTTTGCTGCAGTTCAGCCAGGGCCAGGTTTGAACTCGCCACCCTCAATATACAGGGTGGTGCCCTACTCACTGAGCCACAGGCGCTGCCCAAAACATGAGTTTTTTGAAGGATATGCAAAGTCAATTTAGTTGTCATTTGATTCACCAAGTAGGAGGGGAAGCAGGGATTCCCGGGGCATTTGTACTAGCTCTGTACACTTCTTCATAAACCAAAATGTTGGATTATCCCTACTTTTATTTATTTATTTTTTTGAGACAGAGTCTCACTATGTCACCTTTGGTAGAGTGCTGTGGTGTCACAGCTCACAGCAACCTCAACCTCTTGGACTTAAGTGATTCAGCCTCAGCCTCCCAAGTAGCTGGGACTACAGGCCCTGCCACAATACCTGGCTATTTTTCTGTTGCAGTTGTCATTATTGCTTAGCTGGCCTGGGTTGGGTTCAAACCCTCTAGCTTTGGTGATTGTGGCTAACGTATAACCACTGTGCTATGGGCACTGAGCCATATCTCTGCTTTTTGCAGTAGTGGATAGCATGTATACAGACAAGAGCTGTACTCCAGCTTGGTTTCAGTGAGGGTTCTTTTTCTTTTTTGAGATAAGAGTCTTAAGCTGTCCCCTTGGTAGAGTGATGTGGCGTCATAGCTCACAGCAACCTCAAACTCTTGGGCTTAAGCAATTCTCTTGCCTCAGCCTCCCAAGTAGCTGGGACTACAGGCGCCTGCTACAATGCTTGGCTATATATATATATATATTTTTTTTTTTTTTAAATTTTTTAATTTTTTTTTTTTGAGATAGAGTCTCACTATGTCACCCTTGGTAAAGTGCCGAGGCATCACATCTCACAGCAACCTCAAACTCCTGGGCTTAAGTGATTCTCTTGCCTTAGCTTCCCAAGTAGCTAGGACTATAGGCGCCTGCATGCCCGGCTATTTTTTGTGTAGTTGTCATTGTTCGGCAGGCCTGGGCTGGATTTGAATCCTCTAGCTCTGTTGTATGTGGCTGGCGCCCTAGCCGCTGAGCTCAGGCGTTAAGCCTTCAGTGAAGGTTTTTTTCTGCCGTGTGAGACATTTTTGTTGCCTGTCCACTAAAAGAGGATTGAGTCCAAAGAGGGCCTGTTGGTGATCCCACATGAGTGATTCTTAACTGAGGGTCATTTTGCCCTACAGGGAGCATTTGGCAATGTCGGGGATATTTTTGATTGTTATGACTTGGGAATGCTGCTAGATTCTAGTGGGTAAAGGCAGGGATGCTGCTCAACATCTTTCGTGCACAGGATAGCCACCATAACAAAGAATCATTGGAGACGTCTGGTTTCAGCTATGTTATACTAAAGTACTCTATAGACAAATACCCAGTTGGGTTTTAACTAAATGTTTGTATTACTGCACAAAGCCCACTCTTGCTTTATAGTGTTGTCTTCCTATGTGTTGCTGGGCCTGGCCCAGGAGGTCCTTGTAGGTGAGAGGCTGGACACAGGCTGGGTGTCCTGCCACTGCTGGGCCACTGGAGTATTCCAGGTAGGCACTGCCAATAATATCCTGTATCACAGCAGCATGTATGCTGATCTTCTAGCATAATTTTGGAATATAAATTTTGGAATTCTAATACTACAGGAAGAAATAAACTACTAATTTGTATATTAAAAAAAAAGAATCATTGAAAGAATGTCTGTTGTGCCAAGGTTGAGAAACCTTGGAAACCTCTGGAAAATGAGGTTTGTCTTTTCTTCCTGGAGGAAAGTGCCTATTATTTCTGCTCTGTGAGGGCAGGAACCTTGACTATTTTGCTACCCCCAGTTTTTCCCTCAGCTGGTGACAGCTGTATCCCTAACACCTATAACAGAGTCTCTGGCACTTGGCCAGTGTTTGTGGAATGTCTTTAAAGGTAGCCCTCTCAAAAAACACCTAGTGGTAGGTGATTTTTTTATTATAGACAGTGCTGCCTTGAACATAAATCTCTGTGCCCATGTGAGCATTTTTTTGTGCAATACAGGAAGTGGAACTGTTGGGTCAGAAAGCACATGTACTTAAAATTTTGTTAGGTTTTTTTGTTTTTTTTTTTGAGACAGAGTCTTACTCTGTTGCCCTGTGTAGAGTGCCATGGTGTCATCATAGCTCACAGCAATCTCGATCTCTTGGGCTCAGGCAATTCTCCCAAGAAGCTTGGGACTATAGCTACCTGCCACCATGCCTAGCTAGTTTTTCTATATTTAGTAGAGATGAAGTCTTTCTTTCTCTTGCTCAGGATGGTCTTGAACTCTTAAGCTCAAGCAATCCACCCACCTCAGCCTCAGCCTTACTGTGGGGGATAATATGGGTCAGAAGCACAGACCCAGAGGAGTGCTGGGATTACAGGTATGAGCCACCACGCCTAACCTTTGTTAAATATTTTTTTAAAAAGTTGTTGAACATATGTAGCCCCATTCCCAGCTTTGTGCCCCTGGAGAAACTCACAGATGTATATGCACACATATTCATGAAGGTTCAGAACAGACTGTAAGAGCAGAAGGTTGGAAACCACCTGTGCATCAACAGGAGATGAACTCCTACTGTAGAGGAAATAAACCACTGAAAGCTACACACAGGAATGTGGATAAAATTCGCAAAGCAAAACTAAGTAAAAACCTGAGAAAGCCCTATAAAGTTATAAGAGATTATATAATTTATATAAAGTTTAAAAACATGTCAAAACTGAACTATATATTTTTAGGGTTATCTACATATGCAGTATGAATATTAAAATATAAGTTTGATAAACAGCAAATTTAGGATAGGGTCAAGAAAAAGGCATATAGGCCAGGCACAGTGGCTCATACCTATAATCCCAGCACTCTGGGAGGCTGAGGCAGGTAGATCTCTTGAGCTCAGGAGTGTGAGACCATCTTAATCAGGATTGAGACCCTGTTTCTACTAAAAATAGAAAAATTAACTGGGCATTGTGGGTGCCTGTAGGCCCAGCTAATCGGGAGACTGATACAAGAGGATTGCTTGGGCCCAGGAGTTTGAGTTTGCTGTGAGCTGTGACACCATGGCATTCAATCCCAGGGCAACAGAGTGAGATTGTCTCAAAAAAGAAAAAAAAAGGCATATAGGTTGGGAGAATATCAGATGGCTTTACCCAAAGCAGTTGTGTTTCATGAGTGGTTACATTGTTCCTTGGTTACATTGTTCTTTTTTTTTTTTTTTTTTTGAGGCAGAGCCACAAGCTATCGCCCTGGGTAGAGTGCTGTAGCATCACAGCTCACAGCAACCTCCAACTCAAGTGATTCTCCTGCCTCCACCTCCCAAGCAGCTGGGACTACAGGCGCCTGCCACAATGCCCGGCTATTTTTTGGTTCTAGCTGTTGTTGCCATTTAGCAGGCCAGGACTGGATTTGAACCCGCCAGTTCAGGTGTATGTGGCTGGTGCCTTAGCCACTTGAGCCACAAGCGCTGAGCCAGTTACATTGTTTTATATGGCTTTTTTGGTTTCCAGAATTTCATTAAAAACATTTTTTTTTTAAATGAGTCCACCTATTGAATTGATTCCAATTTAGAGTACTAAGAACTCCCAATTAAGAACACATTGGTAAACCTATAAAGGATATTATCTCTGAATGGTTCATGAAATCAATTTAGTGGATTATAACAAGTATTTTTAAAAAGGTGATGTCAAGTAGATACCATTCGAGGACATTTACTTAGGAATGGCAAGTGTTTTCATCAACTTTTTACTTCATGTATATGTGCAGATGTTTCTGCACAAGTATACTAGGTCATGATCTAAAATGTATCACTGGTCAGTGGTCAGAAAGTGTTGAAAAATACCTCTGTAAACAGTACAAATATGTTACATAGACTCTTATATGTAAGACATAATTTAGAAAACAATTTAAACTGGATTTACAATGAGAAAAAAATTGTGGAAACATTGATAAAGCATAATGCTTCTTTTCTCTTTCTTTTTTCCCTCTTTTTTTATTTAAGCAACTAGAAGCCATTTGTGTCAAGGTGACATCTGGAGAGCCTAAATGTCAGGAAAGGCCAATGCCCCTGTTGGCTACAATCCAGCCCAACACACCAAGACAGAGCCAGCCCCCCAGCAGCGGTTCCAGCCATGTGGGACTTTGTGTCACTAACCCTCAGCTGCTCAAGATACAACCCCTCATGAGAACTAGGCCTCTGCCATGCTTTCTGAGTGACTTGCCTCAGCCTCCTGCTTGGGTGTTCATACAGAGGCCACTGCCTGCCCCTCAACAAGTCCCTGCAAAGATACTCACAACCCCTAAGCCTTCAAAAGGACAGGGCTCCACATTGACCCCTTTGTCGGCCTCTGACCCACCAGTGGTAACACCTGTTTCATCCAGTTCAGCTCATTTATTTATTTCCAAGTTGCATACAAAACATACTGAGAAATTAAAAAAATCTTTAAAAGTGAAAACACGTTCTGGACGGATATCTCGGCCTCCGAAATATAAAGCTAAAGATTATAAATTTATAAAAACAGAGGATTTGGCAGATGGTCATCTGTCAGATTCTGATGATTATTCAGAACTAAGTGTGGAAGAAGATGAGGACCAGAGGGACAAGCAGGCGCTCTTTGACTTATCAAGCTGCTCTCTGAGGCCCAAAACCTTTAAGTGTCATACTTGTGAAAAATCCTACATAGGAAAGGGGGGACTTGCCCGGCATTTTAAACTTAATCCAGGGCATGGCCAGCTGGAACCTGAGAAGCTGCTCTCTAAGAAAGCCGGTGGGAGTGTGATCCAAGGGTGCCTGGAGGAAGGGACCTTCCTGGAGCTGTCCACACCAGCTGCTCTACAGGGGCAAGGCACCCTGTCCTGCTATGCCACAAAGACGGAATCAGCACAGGGTAACCTGCAGGTAACGCGTCTGCCTCGGTATGGTATCCTTGTTTCTGCCCCTGCCTGCCCATCATCCTTAAACCATTACATTGTTTCGTGGGGGCAGAGGCAAAGGCAGGACTAGAGTCATGTAGTTGGGGACCCTGGATTCCCCTGGTGTTTGCATAGCTCCAAATAAGTCAGAAGATGTGTATCTTTCTTCACATGATTTGAGGGGAATGTAGCCATCAAATTATGTCAACAGAGTATCATGGCTGACACTGACATTACAGAGTGTTGGGAAAGGCCATGGCAGTCAACAGCAGTGCTTCCTGAACTTGCAGCAGTACCAAGATGCTCAGCATGTCCTCTCTCTATTTTGCACAGAGTCTCACTTTCTCACTATTGGTAGAGTGCCCTGGACTACAGCTGTGCACCACCACACATGGCTAATTTAAAAAAATCTTTATTTTTGTGGCTCAGCGCTTATAGCTCAGCAGCTAGGGTGCCAGCCACATACACCGGAGCTGATGGGTTCAAATCCAGCCTAGGCCTGCTAAGCAACAATGACAACTGCAACCAAAAAATAGCTGGGCATTGTGGGTGGGCGCCTGTAGTCCTAGCTACGTGGGAGGCTGAGACAAAAAAATTGCTTAAGCCCAAGACCTTCAGGTTGCTGTGAGCTATGATGCCATGGCACTCTACCCAGAGCGACATAGTGAGACTGTGTCTCAAAAAAAATTTTTTTTTTGTAGAGACAGGGTCTTGCTATGTTGCTTGGGCTGGCCTCAAACTCTTGGCCTTAAGTGATCCCTTGCCTCGCCTCCCAGAGTGCTAGGATTACAGGCTTGAGCCACCACACTCAGCCCTACAGCTTTATTCTTTTCAAAATTGTTTTGTCTATTCAGGATGCCTTGAGATTCCATATGAATTTTAGAATGGCTTTTTCTATTTCTGTAAAAAAACTATGGGAATTTTGATTGCAATTGCATTGAATCTGCAGATCACTTTGTGTAGTATGTACATGTTAATATGAAATCTTCCAATTTGGGGGCAGCACCTGTGGCTCAGTGGGTAGGGCGCCGGCCCCATATACTGAGGGTGGTGGGTTCAAACCCAGCCCCGGCTAGCTAAAACAGCAATGACAACTGCAAAAACAACAATAAAATCCGGGTGTTGTGGCAGGTGCCTGTAGTCCCAGCTACTTGGAGGCTGAGGCAAGAGAATCGTTTAAGCTTAAGAGTTGGAGGTTGCTGTGAGCTATGATGCTATAGCGCTCTACTGAGGGCGACAAAGTGAGACTCTGTCTCAAAAAAAAATAGAAAAATAAAAAATCTTCCAATTTTTGAACAAAGGATGTATTTCCATTTATGTCATCTCTAATTTCTTTCTTTTAGCAGTGACTAAAAGGTCACAACTAAAACTCTTAGTCTTAAGCGATTCTCTTGCCTCAGCCTCCTGAGTAGCTGGGACTACAGGTACCTGCCACAACACCCAGCTATTTTTTGGTTGCAATTGTCATTGTTGTTTAACAGGCCCCGGCTGGGCTTGAACCTGCCAGCTTCAGTGTATGTGGCTGGTGCCCTACTCACTGACCTACAAGTGCCAAGCCTTGTTTTTTTTTTTGTTTTTTTTTTGAGACAGAGTCTTACTTTGTTGCCCTTTGTAGAGTGCTCTAGCATCATAGCTCACAGCAACCTCAAACTCTTGGGCTCAAGTGATTCTTTTGTCTCAGCCTCCCAAGTAGCTGGGACTATAGGCTACCCCTACATTGCCCAGCTAATTTTAGAGATGGGGGTCTTGCTCTTGCACAGGCTGGTCTCAAACCTGTGAGCTCAGGCAATCCACCTGCCTTGGGCTCCCAGAGTTCTGGGATTACAAGTGTGAGTCACCGCTCCCGGCCCCTATTATAATTCTTTTCTTTTTTTTCCTATAGATTAGTAGTAGCATCCCCATTTTCACTTCTGATTTTAGTAATTTGAGTCTTTTCTGATTTTTACTTATTTCACATAGCTAAAGTGCTGTCAATTTTGATGATCTTTACCATATTGAAATTTATTTAGCAATTTTAGCTTATCAAACATGTCTGATGTATTTTTGTGTGCCATATGGTATAGGCAAATTATTTTAAAAATAGCAGTTAGATAACTTTAACAAATGGCAGGTCTGTGTAGTATTCCTCCTACTCTACTTCAAATTCACTTCTTCCTTTTTCTTGAACGTGTATTGGCTGTTATTTTTTTTGTGTCTCTGTTTTGTCTAGATAATTATAGTGAGAGTATGGGTGAGTATCCCTTAGCCAAAATTCTTGGGACCAGAAGTATCTCAGATTTCAGATTTTAGTATACATTAGAGCCTCCGTAGTTGACAACTTCCCTACATTGACCACCTTCTTAAGTTGACCTAATTTTCATAGACCACACATGCACCACATGAACTTATCAGTATAGTAGACATAGTTCCTTATTTGACCACCTCCATATATTGACCAGTTTGTTACAGTCTCTTGGGTGGCCAACTTACAGAGGGTCTACTGTATTTGCATTTTACTGGTTGAGTACCCCGCAAGGTTGATGGGTTCGAACCCAGCCCTGGCCTGCTGAAAACAGAAAAATAGCTGGGCGCTGTGGCGGGTGCCTGTAGTCCCAGCTACTCGGGAGGCTGAGGCAAGAGAATCGCTTAAGCCCAAGAGTTGGAGGTTGCTGTGAGCTGTGACGCCATGGCACTCTACCAAGAGTGACAAAGTGAGACTCTGTCTCAAAAAAAAATGTTTTAGCTTTTGGATTATTGGATTTGGGATGTTCAACCTTAATTTGTAGTTTTCAAAGTGTTAAATAGAGAAACCAGCATTAGAATCAATGTGATTACTTTTTTCTTTTTTAAGAGACAGGGTCTTGCTCTGTCTCCTAGGCTGGAACTTTTAAAATTTTTGTAGAGATGGAGTCCCACTGTTATCTAGGCTGGTCTTAAACTCCTGGGCCAAGCAAACCTCCTGCCTCAGCCTCCCAAGTAGTTGGGATTATAGGCGCAAGCCACTATATTTGGCTCCATTGTGATTCCTTCATGAGAGTTTGTAACTTTAGTGACTTGGAAGATATGAAAAATGAGTACCTGCCTGCTTTGGCCTCCTCGTTCACTATAGTGCGGCAGGGGTTCCTGAGGGAGGGGTGAGGCTGTGGCTATTTCGCCTACAGATTGGTGCCTTAAAGTTTGAGCTGATACTCTCTGGGCCCAGGAGATCTATACTGAGGTCTAGTTGTAGAACCTAGATGGGATAGCCCTGTTAAAATTAAAAAATATTATCTTGCCCTATAGCACTGCCCTCAATAAGAATAACAACAACAATGCCATTTATTGCATGCCTACTTTATGTAGGCCCTTTGTGTGAGGAGTATCACAGAAATTTTCTTACTGCTATGAGAGCCCTGAAAGGTAGATGCAATAATTTCTTCTTGAGATGAGGCACATGAGGCTTAGAGAGGGTGATTGACCCATCCCAGGTTACAGCACATCTAGGTCTCTCTCCAGGGGGAATTAGTCCTAGATCTTCTAACTTCTAAACCCACACTCTCGATCAGGCTGCTTCTTTTATGAGGTTCTGTGCCTCTCCTGGCTGGTAAAACTCCAACTTTTGAAAAACTTTCCTACTTTTCTTTTTTTTTTTAAGACAGAGTCTCACTATGTTTTAAAAAAGACACCCTTGGTAGAGTGTCCTGGCATAGTAGCTCACAGCAACCTCAAACTCTTGGGCTTAAGCGATTCTCTTGCCTCAGCCTCCATAGGCACTAGGGGACTATAGACACCCGCCATAACGCCCTGCTATTTTTTGTTTACAGTTGTCATTGTTGTTTAGCAGGCCCAGGCTGGACTTGAACCCACCAGCATTGGTGTATGTGGCTGACACCCTACTCACTAAGCTATGGGCACCGAGCCTTTTTCCTACTTTCCTTAAGTTTTAGTAGGGCCAGGGTAATTTGGGAGATCATAATTAGCCTCTTCAAATATGAAAAGTTGTTGACAAGAAAAACCAGATGTTCTCTGCCTTCTTTCCATTTGCCTAAAAGCAAGACATAGATTTACAAAGATAAAACGTATCCTGCCCCTCTCCCTACCAGGAAAACAAGTTAGCCACTGAAGATAGCTTTAGACTCTTGTCTAAACATTTTGTTTTTTTTGAGACAGAGTGTCACTCTATCGCCCTTGGTAGAGTGTCTTGGCATCACAGCTCACAGCAACCTCCAACTCCTGGGCTTAGGTGATTCTCCTGCCTCAGCCTCCTGAGTACCTGGGACTACAGGCGCCTGCCACAATGCCCGGCTATTGTTTTGTTGCAGTTTCGTTGGAGCCAGGTTCAAATCCGCCACCCTTGGTATATAGGGCCTGTGCCCTACCCACTGAGCCACAGGCGCCACCCAGCTTTAGACTCTTGTCAGCTTGGAGATGATAGTAGAGGAATCTACATTATCTTTACTAATTAACTTTATTTGCCAGTTATTTACTATCTCTCAAGTTGCCTTCCAGTAGAGATTCAAAGTCATTTTCATTTGTCACTTCTCTACAAATTTACTTTTTTTTTTTTTTTTTTTTTGAGACAGAGTCTCACTTTGTTGCCCTCAGTAGAGTGCGGTGGCGTCACAGCTCACAGCAACCTCCAGCTCCTGGGCATAGGTGATTCTCTTGCCTTAGCCTCCCGAGTAGCTGGGACTACATCTTGTCTCAGCCTCCTGAGTAGCTGGGACTATAGGCGCCTGCCACAATGCCCGGCTGGTTTTTTTTGCAGTTTGGCTGGGGCCAGGTTCAAACCCACCACCCTGGGTGTATGGGGCCAGTCCCCTACTCACTGAGCCACAGGTGCCACCCAGAGAAAAGTCATTTTAAGAGTTAAGAGGACATACTCTGTGGTAGCTGAATGCTTTCTTTCTATTTGCTCATTTAACCCTCTATCTGTCCTGGGATGTGTAGATATATTATTATTCCTAGTTTCAGAAGAGGGAATTGGCAGAGAATGACAAAATTGCTAGACAACGTCAGATCCAGAATTCTCTTCAAAAAGCCATGCTCATCCATGGACATTGGAGTACATTAGTGGTACTCTGGGAGGCTGAGGCAGGAGGATTGCTTCAGCTCAGGAGTTTGAGACCAGTCTGAGCAAGAGCAAGACCCCATCTCTACTAAAAATAGAAAAATTAGCCAGGTGTAGTGGCGTGTGCCTATAGTCCCAGCTACTTGGGAGGCTAAGGCAGGAGGCTCACTGAAAATCAGGAGTGTATGGTTGCTGTGAGCTGGGCTGACGCCAGAGCATTCCAACCCAAGAAAGGAACACTGTCTCAAAAAAACAGAAATATAAAAAAGGTTATGGATAAGTTATGAATTAGAAACAAAATTCAGGTCAATTTTTAAGATGACAGTCATATCAGAGAAGTTTCTTATTTCCTTTTCATCAACACCCAGGGTTACAGTTTAGCAGCCCAGATTCTTTACTGCTATGGCTAACATTCATCCAGTATCACAAAGGGATATTTTGTTGGGAAAGTCTAAGATGCATTGATTATAGTTAACATGTCTTGATTATATGAAGAAGAAATTAATTCAGCGAGTTTCTTGCTTTTGACTTGATATTTTTCTGCTTTCAGGTTTTTATAGCAGTATATAAAGCATGATTTTATTTTATTTTATTTTTGGGTGTGCAACACTGTCTAGAATGGTCAGTATGTAGAAGTTGAAGAGGCATTGGTGTCTGAACCAGAAAATGGAAGTCATTCTGCTCTTTGGGTATCAGAAAAACACCTGGGATCTGTAAGTGGATGTTCCGAGACCTGTGTGGAGTCCAGCACAGCCATCCTTCTGCAGAGAAGAGCACCTCAGCCACACAGGAGCCCTGCTGTAGCAGGAGGACAGAACACATCCAAGGGCAAAGCCAGGCTTAAGGAGGTACATCACTTTTACAACCCTGTGCTTGATATGTGTTTCTCTGGCATGGCATGTGGCAATTCACTATTAGCCTTCTGAATTTAAAAGCAAAATACCCAGATCAACTAAACATTTCACCTGAAATATAATTGGATAAAATATGTAATAAATTCAAGGATAATATTATCTGAAATAATTCACAGGTTTACCTGATTAAAATGACAATAAGTTTATCATAACCTATGTTTATGTGAAGCAGTTTAGAAAACAATGAAATAGTCGAATTTAATTGGGTTGACTTAGAAAATTAGAACCCTAAGCTCACGCAGATTATCTTAGACTAGAATATATTTATTTGCCAGGTAATGGCCAAGTGAATATCTTAAAGAAAAGAAGTGGATGGGTAGGGTACCGGCCCCATATATACCAAGGGTGGCGGATTCAAACCTGGCCCCGGCCAAACTGCAACAACAACAAAAAAAATAGCCAGGTTTTGTGGTGGGTGCCTATAATCCCAGCTACTCCGGAGGCTGAGGCAAGAGAATCGCCTAAGCCCTAAGTTGGAGGTTGCTATGAGCTATGTGATGCCACAATAAAGTGAAACTCTGTCTCTAAAAAAAAAGAGAGAGACAGAGAAGAAGTGGAAAATATAGCAAGTGAGAACATGAGGTAAGTTAATAAGATGACTGGCCTCCAGAAAGAGTGGCTGTTAGGGGGCCCAGAGCCTAAACTCCTATATACAAAGGGAAGAAGTGGTGGTTTTCAGAGAGGAAATGGATTTCCTAGAAGCTTTCTCGAGGCAAAATATAATGTTACTTGTTCTAGGAGCAAATTTACACCCTGGTAAGTTAGTGTTACTCCCATTTGGGCTTGTATTGTGATAGTCCTTGATTGATCTTTAGAAGTAGGAGGTAGTGTAGTCTTTGACCTGATGCCAACATGCTAAAAGGTTCTTATAGGCCTCAATTCATTCATTCATTCATTCATTCATTCATTCATTCTTATAGTAAGTATTCATTCATTATATAGTAAGAATTACCCCATCTTAGTAGATAACCTGGAATTCAGAGAGGCTAAATAACTTGCAGAAGATCATCCTTCAGGTAGGTGGCAGAGCCAGAATTTGAATCTAGGCTATTTGATGTTTATTTGGTGTGTGATAATGTCTAAGAAGGGGTGTCTGAGTGAGGCCCATATCAGGTCTGTAACCCTGATATGATGATACTATCAACTTGATTTACAATGCCCCATTGGTCCCACAGAGAATTGGAGGACTCTTATCTGAGATAATTCATAAGTTTTGTCTGTTTAAAATGCTAATAGGCCCTTTTTTTGTTTGTTTGTTTTTAGAAACAGAGTCTTACTTTATTACCCTCGGTAGACTGCCGTGGTGTCACAGCTCACAGTAACCTCCAACTCCTGGGCTTAGGCGATTCTCTTGCCTTAGCCTCCTGAGGTCCGGCTATTTTTTTGTTGCAGTTTGGCTGGGGCTGGGTTATGAACCCACCAACCTCGGTATACACACTGAGCCCTACCCACTGAGGCACAGGCACTGCCCTATAATAAGGCCTTTGGTGTAGCTCCAAGAGCTGCTTGCCTTTGTAAGTTTTGGAATAATTATAACCTGTGTTTACCTGGAAGCAATTTCAAAAACAATAGAAATGGTTTTCTAAATGGAAATGGGGCCATTCTCAACTCTTACAGGTTAGAATTGCTCCTAGAAATGGACACTAATTTATACATTTATTGGGTGTAAGTATCAGGCCCTTTTCTGGGTATGAAGACGATAGTGTGCACAAGATGGACACAGCCTCTGCTCTTGGGGGAGAAGATAATAGGCAAGCCAGTCAGTTAACAGAATGTCAGGGGATGGAAGCATTAAGCTAGAAATTGAGAGGATGCCCTGTTTGCTATTATTAAGCTCATCTGGAATTTAGGCCAGGTCATGACAAGCTAATACCTTATATTCTGACCTTCCTACACTTCCTATAGAGATGAAATCAGCTGGCCATTTCTTTCTAAGTGTTTTTGAAAGTCATAACAAACTTTGTTTGCTTTGGAGACAAGGTCTCACTCTGTTGCCCAGGTTGGAGTGCAGTGGTACAATCACAGCTCACGGTAGCCTTGAACTCTGGGCTCAAGGTTCCTCTTGCCTTGGCTTCCAAAATTTCTGGGATCACAGGCATAAGCCACTATACCTGGCTGTAATTAAATGTCTTTGTCTTATGAAAAATAAAAGGCTTTCCTTTAGCTTTTCTGCTTGTTTTATGAGCATCTGTAGTCCTCCTCTGAACCCTTTCCAGTCCTTTGCAGCTCCTAATTAATCTGCCTTCCTAAGCCCAATCTTATGATCTGGCTGAACCTCAAGAGACTGTTTCTAAGACTTCTTTGGCTTCCTTTTCACTTTATTGCTTCTCTTGAGGATCTCACTCATCCTGGTTTCTCAAACCTTCTTTCCTATATAGACTACCACATCTGTACTTCCTAGCTAGGTAGACCTTTCTGGAGCATCACATCTCTTAATTGAAACATCTTTACCCAAGTGTACCCTCTACCTTCCATGTCTCATGTTTGAGCAGAGCCCACAAGCTGGCTTCCTGTCCACCTCAGCCCTGCCTTGTCAAGGGCTGCTTCATCTTCTGGGAATGCAAGCTGGGAACCCAGAGCCATTCTTGACTCTTTCTCCTTCACTCACTGCCTGTGTCCTGTGGTCACTAAGCCCCAAGGATTGTGCCCACTGTGCATCTCTTACCCACCTACATCCCTGTTCTCACCAGGTCCTCATCTTTTCCTGCCTGTACTTTGGCAGTAGTCTTCTGACTGCTTCTCTGCACCAACCAAGGGATGCCCCTAAAACCACCCTCCACACCTACCTTTACAAAGTAATCCAAATCTAGGGTGGCGCCTGTGACTCAAGGAGTAGGGCACTGGCCCCATATACCAGCAGTGGTGGGTTCAAGCCCAGCCCTGGCAAAAACTGGGAAAAAAAAAAAAAAAGAAAAGAAAAGAAAGTAATCTAAATCTTTGGCTCCTCCCAGCCTGAGCCTGTGCTGCCCTTAGACCTCCTGGCCTGCTAGTCCTAGATGCTGCCTCCCCAACTGTACTTCTGTCTTCTCTGCACCTCAGCTCCTGGCATAAACAGTTGCTTCCTGTGCTGGTCACCTAGGTCATGTGGCACAGCCTCTGGTGTTGTAGGTTCCTGACTTGTTTGCATTTCTGTCTCCCATACTAGTCAGTGAGCCCAGGAGGGCAGACCACACATTTCCTCATTGCTCTGTCTTCGTTCCAGGGCCAGGTACCCAGGAACTTGTCAGAGCTTGTCTGTGGGGACTCAAACTTTGAACCCAAAATGGATCACAATACTTTGGTAATGGGCAAACAAATGAGATATTTGATAAAACAGAACGCTTCTAGTATAGAGTTGCCTAGCTGCTGAGTTTTGGGGAACTTTCTGTCCTTTATGTTTGTGTTGCACCAGCTTGTTAGTTATTGAGAAATTCTTTCAGGGCTACCAAACATGTCAAATGCTTTCTTCTAGAGTCTTTGAGCAGCCATTGATGGTGAAGGAACTGTGAGGTGTGTGTGTGAGCACAGTGCTAGTGTGTGAGCAAGGAGGTGGGGACAGCTGAGTTAGAGTCCCAACTCCTTTGACTATTTGCTGCTCTCTTCTTTCTACCCAACACCTATTTGGTGATAGTGGGCATTTGTATTTGCATTTCTTTTCATTCATTTCCAAATCTCTTAACATTTTAGGGAACAGGTATTGGGAAAGGCAGGAAAGGGGAAGGGAGGAGAGTAGTAGTAGATCAGGAGGCGGATATGGAGATGAAGAAGATTAACCTGGAGTTAAGGAACAGAGCTCCTGGGGAGGTGACAGATTTAGTTCTTGATAATTACCTTCAGTGTGGAAATTGAAGGCTTAAATGATACTTTTTTAAAAATATGACAGTTTAGACTTTAAGTCAAAGTTTCAAAAGGACTCAGTTGTGTTAGCTGTTTAGCAGTGAATGCTATCAGCCTTTATATCATCAGGATTTGTGATGTTTAGTAAGACTGCTACTGAGACAAAAGCTACTGTACATCTAAACATCCTGAATCCTAGCCAAACACAATGGCTCCTGCCTATATTCCCAGAACTCTCAGAGGTTGAGGCAGGAGAATTGCGTTAGGCCTAGAGTTTGAGACCAGTTTGAGCAACATAGCCAGGTTCTGAATCTGCAAAAAATAGAAGAAGTAGGCAGGTATGATGGCTCATGCCTGTAGTCCCAGGCACTCAGGAGTCTGAGGTGGGAGGATAGTCTGTGCAATGGAACAAAACCCGTCTTTGAATGATACTTTTTTGTTTTTTTGAGACAGAGTCTCACTGTGTCGCCTTAGGTAGAGTGATGTGGCATCACAGCTCACAGCAACTTCGAACTCCTAGGCTTAAAAGATTCTCTTGCCTCAGCCTCCCAAGTAGCTGGGACTATAGGTGCCCACCACAATGCCCAGCTATTTTTTGGTTGTAGTTGTCATTGCTATTTGGCAGGCCCAGGCTGGGTTCGAACCTGCCAGCCTTGGTGTATGTTGCTGGTGCCCTAGCCGCTGAGCCTGAATGATACTTTTAAAGAAATAGAGTTTTTGACTATGGCTAACCTGGAACTAAGTTCACTTGCCTAGCTTCTCAGCTTAAATAAATTCCAAGAATTGGAGCTTAGTGACAATGTACCCTATATACTCGAGTATAAGCCGAGTTTTTTCAGCACAAAATTTGTGCCAAGTTCGGGTTTTTCGGCACAAATTTTGTGCCAGAAAAAACTCGGCTTATACTCGAGTATATACGGTAATTTCTGGAAGCTTGGAAGTCCTGGCAGAGAAATGTCTAAGTCTTGTCCACTTCAATCTCAGGGGAAACAAAATCAAAGATCTCAGTATAGTTGATGTTCTGCATAATTTTAAAAATTTAAAAATGTCTTGACTTTTTTAACTGTGAGATCACAAATGTGGAAAATTATAGAGAAAGTATTTTTGAACTCCTGCAGCAAATCACATAATTAGATTTAATTAGAGGTTAATGAAAGCACAAGACTCTGAAGAGGAGGAGGATAAGGATGGAGACAAAGATGATAAAGAGGAAGATGAAGCTTGCCCACCTGAAAGAGATGAGGAAGGGAGGAGGTTGAAGATAGGGATGAAGATGAAGCAGACTCAGAACAGAGAAAGGGAGAAGCATCAGGAAGCCTCTTATACTCAGTGAAAGAAGAAATTGAAGATGACGTAGATAATGATGGGGCCATGTTGAATAAGGGAAAAAAGAAGAAACCCTTTGAGGGGAGAAGAAGGGAGAAGATGATGGAGAAGAAGAAGATGACTAAATCATTCTAAGACCAAATTTCGTAATGTTCCAGGGTATGCGATGGAGTGATCTCATCTTTGTTTCTTCATGTATGATAGCTGTCCCTATGGAAGGTAATGTGTAACTTTTTATAGGGAATGTGTGGTTTTACTATTTTTGCCTCATTCCAAATACGGTTTACTAGTCTGTTAATGATCATATTATTATGTATGAACATTTTTCATTGACTCCTCCCCTAGCAATTCCCTAGCAATTTATTTAGAATCTTAATTTTTCTTTTCTTTTCTTTCTTTCTTTTTTTTTTCTTTGAGACAGAGCCTCAAGCTGCCGCCCTGGGTAGAGTGCCATGGCGTCACAGCTCATAGTAACCTCCAATTCCTGGGCTCAAGCGATTATCCTGCCTCCGCCTCCCAAGTAGCTGGGACTACAGGTGCCCACTACAATGCTAGGCTATTTTTTGGTTGCAGCCGTCATTGTTTGGCGGGCCTGGGCTGGATTCAAACCTGCCAGCTCAGGTGTATGTGGCTGGCGTCTTAGCCGCTTAGCCACAGGCACCGAGCCTCTTTTTTTTTTTTTTTTTGAGATAGAGTCTCAAGCTGTTGCCCTGGGTAGAGTGCTGTGGTGTCATAGGTCACAGCAACCTCAAACTCTTGGGCTTAAGCCATTCTCCTGCCTCAGCCTCCCAGGCAGCTGGAACTATAGGTGCCCACCACAACGCCTGGCTACTTTTTTGTTGCAGTTGCTTTTGTTTTAGCTGGCTGGGGCCGGGTTCAAACCTGCCAGCCTCAGTGTATGTGGCTGGCGCCCTACCCACTGAGGTATGGCGCTGCCCCTAGAATCTTAATTTTTCTAGGGGCAGCTCATAATTAAGACATGATCACTTTTACACAGGTGTAGTCTGATGCATTTCATTCAGAAAGAGTTTTTGATGTTTTTCTTCGTTTTGTTTTTGGAGACAGTCTCACTTTCTCTACCTAGCTAGAATGCAGTGGGGTCACCATAGCTCACTGCAGCCTCAAACTCCTGGGCTTAAGTAATTCTCTTGTTTCAGCCTTCCAACTAGCTGAGACTATAGGTGCGTGCCACCACGCCTGGCTAATTTTTCTCGTTTATGTAGAGATGGGGTCTCATTCTTGTTCAGCTGGTCTGAAATTCCCGACCTGAAGCTATTCTTCTGCCTCAGCCTCCCAGCGGGATTACATATGTTAGCTACCATGCCCTTATTCATAAGGTTTTAAAGTTACTTACAAAGTAACCAAAGCAGTCAACATAAAATGACAATAGTCTCTTGAATAATAAGTTGGTTATTTTGGGGGGTGGTGCTGTGGCTCAGTGAATAGGGCACTGGCCCCATATACTGAGGGTGGCAGGTTTGAACCCAAATTGCAACAAAAAAATAGCCAGGTGTTGTGGCAGGCACTCGTAGCTACCTGGGAGGCTGAGACAAGAGGATCACCTAAGCTCAAGAGCTGGAGGTTGCTGTGAGCTGTGACACTACAGCATTCTACCGAGGACGACATAGTAAGACTCTGTCTCAAAAAAAAAAAAAAAAATTAAAAGTTGTTTCATGTCTTAGATTTAAGTCTTTTATCCATCTTGAGTCAATTTGTGTAAGTGGTAAATGGTGTGGGTCCAGTTTCAGTCTTTTACATGTTTCTCCAGTTCTCCCAGCACAGAAAGACATTTGTACTAGATTGTTTATCACTGCTCAATTTATAATCACCAAGATGTGGAAACAACCTAAATGCCCATCAACCCAGGAAAGGATTAACGAACTTTAGTATATGTATCTCATGGAATACCATTCAACCATACAAAGATTGTGGCTTTACATCTTTTGTGTTAATCTGGATAAAGTTAAAACATAATCTTGTTAATAAAGTATCCCGAGAATGGAAAAGCAAATATCCAATGTACTCAATACTAGTATGAAGCCAGTAGATGATCTAATACACACCCATATGAGATAAAAACTCAATTCAGTTCAAGTTGGGGGGAGGGGGAATCAGGAGGAGAGAAAGAAAGAGGGGAGGGGATGGGTGTGCTTCGATTTAATGGGCACAATATAAAGGTGCCCACCACCTCTTGGGTGCTGGACACAACTACAAGAGGGACTCCACCTAACAAATGCAATATTGTAACCTAGTTGTTTATACCCTCACATTAACGTGAAATTAAAAAAAAAAAAAAAAAAAGAAGAAGTGCAGAGAAAGCCATGTGACCACAGAGGCAGAGTCTTGGAGTGATGTACCTACATGCCAAGCAGTGCCAAGCATTGCTGGTGACCTTCACAAACCAGGAAGAGGCAAAGAAGAATCTTCCCATGGAGAGAGCCTGGCCCTGATGACACACTGATTTCAGACTTCTACCTCTAGTTCCCACAGAGAAGAAATTTTTGTTTTTTCAAACCATCTCAGTTAGTTATGGCAATCCTAGGACATCAACTAACACACTTGGTTTAGAACAATTTTGATTTTAGTCCCCTGGTCTGGGCCCAGATTTCCTGAACATACTTACTCTCAATGTCTGGATAAAAGTGATCTTCTCTTAAAGGAAAGAAAAGGGAGAAGGCAGAATGGCAATCAGTAATGTCTGCCTTCCAGTCCAAATAGATGGATATCCATTTTCTTGCATTAGGGATAAAAGTTAAATCAGATGCAATTTAGAAACTACACATAAGCATAAGAAGAAAATAGGAATGAGCATTAATCTCACTACCCAGACAGAATCACTGTTGCAATTTTATTATCCATCCTAGAGGACCCTTCCTGACACGTGTGTATACTTGTTTGTTTTATGTATAAAATGACTACTTTTCTTACTTTTATGTCATTATGGATACCTCCCATTTTTCATTCTTTTGGCGAGTTTGTTCCATCCTTGTTTTGGTTTGAGTTTTCCCCCAGGGTGGCACGATCCTCATGTAGATAGGACATTAAAGATGGGCTGATATATCTGGAATATAGCATGGTCTCTGACGATTTTGTTCAATGGATAAGAATTGTCCCAAATAAGAATGTATTCACCCCCATCTGGTTTCAGAACTATGACATTGTATAGCAGAGTACTAAAGAACATTATCAGGATCAGCAAAAAAGCAAACAAACAAACAAACAAAAACAACTTGTTTTCAGGCTGAGTGTGGTAGTCCATACCTATAATCCTAGCACTCTGTGAGGCTGAGGCTGGTGGATTATTGAGCTCAGGAGTTCCAGACAAGCCTGAACAAGAGCATGACCCCATCTCTATGAAAAATAGAAAAACTAGCAGGGCATTGTGGCAGGCACTTGTAATCCTAGCTACTCAGAAGGCTGAGCCCAGAGAATCTCTTAAACCGAAGAGTTGGAGGTTGCTGTGAGCTATGATGCCATGGTGCTCTACCCAGAGTGACAGAGAGAGACTCTGTCTCAAAAAAAAAAGAAAAGAAAAAGAAATAAAGAAAAGAACAAAACCAAACCACAAAATGTGTTTCAAATGGGTATCTATTAAAAATAGAAAAATATTTGGGATAAGTGTGTGTGTTTCCTTATAGGACTACTAAGTGAAATACAATGAGTAAACCAATACATCTCCCTTTTCATGGAGGTTCCATGTTTAAGGCAATTGCTTCTTTAGACTTGGCTGTCTACATTTTTTAAAAGTTAATGTCAGCAAATTAATTGAAATTATGGTTCTGTAGTGGGACTCATTTAAATTCCTGAG
Source organism: Loris lydekkerianus (assembly GCA_963574355.1). Lineage (NCBI taxonomy): Eukaryota > Metazoa > Chordata > Mammalia > Primates > Lorisidae > Loris > Loris lydekkerianus. Next base: position 39,432 of record CAUYPK010105568.1, read on the forward strand.
TATAGTACTACTGCTGTTGCTTTTTAGTTTAAAATGTATGACTTGGTGTTTTAAAGTAAAAATTATGAAGTTATTTGTGTAGTGACTAAAAAAGTTGTGCAACTAACTGAAACAAAACACTTACAGTAAGTTTAGTAATAGGGGGATTGCAATCTCCAGAAGGCTAACATTCTTCTGATTTTAAAAATTGAAATGCCCTGTTCTAGTCCCTAAGAATTCTCATTGCATACATACTATGCCAGATTATAAAATACTTATTTTTAAAATGAAATCTATATATTGACTTCCTTATCAATTATCTTACTGTACTTACTCTAATCAAAATTAGAGTTCTTTAGTTGGAAAGTAATACTTATTGCCTCCTAATAAATTTTAAGACTTATTTAGCTTTGTGGGTGGTCTTTTCATGGAAATAAGTAGGGGTGGCTTTTACATTTTGTAGAAGTTTTTGACTCTATTTTAATGATTTTTGTATGGTAGTATGTATGCAATGTGTTAAGTTCCTTAAGAATATCTCCTTTGACTCAGCGCCTGTAGCACATTGGGTTACAATGCCAGCCACATACACTGAGGGTGATGGGTTCGAACCTGGCCCAGGGCCAACTAAACAACTGCATCAAAAAGATAGCTGGGCGTTGTGGGGGGTGCCTATAGTCCCAGCTACTTGGGAGGCTGAGGCAAGAGGATTGCTTATGCCCAAGAGTTGGAAGTTCCTATGAGCTGTGGTGCCATGGCACTCTACTGATGGTGACATAGTGAGACTCTGTCTCAAAAAAAAAAAAAAAAAAAAAAAAGAAGAAAGAAAGAAAGAATATCTCCTTAATGGCAACGCCCATCGCCCATACTCAGTGGGTAGAGCTCTGGCCACATATACCAAGGCCAGCAGGTTCGAACCTGGCTTGGGCTAGCTAAAACAACAATGACAACTGCAACAACAACAACAACAACAACAACAACAACAAATAGCTGGGTGATGTGGCGGGCACCTGTAGTCCCACCTACTTGGTAGGCTGAGGCAAGAGAATTGCTTAAGCCCAAGAGTTAGAGGTTGCTGTGAGCTGTGACGCCACCGCACTCTATCCAGGGTGACAACTTGAGACTCTGTCTTTAAAAAAAAAAAAAGGTTGCTGTGAGCTGTGATTCCACAGCACTATACCCAGGGGGACAGCTTGAGGCTCTTGTCTCAAAAAAAAAAAAAACAGCCTCCTTAAAAACTCTGAAGTGGCTCAGTGCTCGTAGCACAGTAGTTACGGCACCAGCCACATACACCAAAGGTGGTGGGTTTGAACCTGGCCTGGACCAGCTAAACAACAATGACAACTGCAACAAAAAAATAGCTGGGCGTTGTGGCGGGCACCTGTAGTCCCAACTACTCCAGGACGCTGAGGCAAGAGAACCCAAGAGTTTGAGGTTGCTGTGAGCTGTGACGCAACAGCACTCTACCTAGGGTGCCATAGTGAGACTTTGTCTCAAAAAAAAAACAAAAAACAACACCACTTTGAAGTGGGGAGAGGGGTGGGGGAAAAGAACTTTGAAGTTCAAAATAAATAAATAAATACTTTGAAGTTAATACTTTTGTACTTTGTATTGAAGTTAATACCATGTTTTGAATAAAGCCATGACAGTATTAAAAACAAACCCCTCAAAATGTATTCTTTTATTATTTATGACTGTTACTTGTTTTTTTTCTGGGACTGCTGTAAGCTAAAAATGTTTTATTTTCTTTTTTTTTTTGAGACAGAGTCCCACTATGTTGCCCTGGGTAGAGTGCTGTGCCATCACAGCTCACAGCAACCTTAAACCCTTGGGCTTAAGGGATTCTCTTGCCTCAGCCTCCCAAGTAGCTGGGACTATAGGCACCTGCCACAGTGCCTGGCTATTTTTTTTTTTTTGTAGAGACAGAGTCTCACTTTATCGCCCTTGGTAGAGTGCCATGGCATCACACAGCTCACAGCAGCCTCCAGTTCCTGGGCCTACGCGATTCTCTTGCCTCAGATCCTGAGCAGCTAAGACTACAGGTGACCACCACAACGCTCGGCTATTTTTTTGTTGCAGTTCGGCCGGTGCTGGGTTTGAACCCGCCACACTCTGTATATGGGGCCAGCGCCCTACTCAGTGAGTCACAGGTGCCGCCCAGTGCCAGGCTATTTTTTTGTTGCAGTTGTCATTGTTGTTTAGCTGGCCCAGGCTGGTTTTGAACCCACCAGCCTTAGTGTATGTGGCTGGCACCGTAACTACTGTGCTAAGAGCGCTGAGGCAAAAGATTTTATTTTTATTTTTTGAGACAGAATCTCACTCTGTCACCTTTGGTAGAGTGCCCTGGCGTCACAGCTCACAGCAACCTCCAACTCCTGGGCTTAAGCAATTCTCTTGCCTCAGCCTCCCAAGTATCTGGGACTACAGGTGCCTGCCACAATGCCTGGCTATTTTGTTGTTGTTGTTGTTGTCATTACTGTTTAGCAGGCCTGTACTGGGTTCAAACCCAGCAGCTCCGTTGCATGTGGCCAGCGCCCGACTCACTGAGCAACGGATGCTGAGCTGTAAGCTAAAGTTTTTTAAACTGAATTACTTCAAATAAACTGCAGATTTGTTATAATGTTTTTTTTTAAATGCTTTGTTCTGGTAGTTTCTCCAACAGTGTGACCAGGAGGAACTAGTGGAGTTGGCTCTACCACAGCTGGCTCAGGCTGTAACTGTATACGAATTTCTTCTGATGAAGGTGAGTCTCTTAAGTGCTTCTAAATGATAGAAGAGTTGACTTGAAGTTATTTAAGAAGGCATCTTTTATATTTGTTTTAAAAAGAGCCAAGCTTTTTGTAATCATTTCCCTTCTGCAGGAAAGAGCTGAAGTGAGGTGCCCATGTGGCTGGGTCTCTTAGGCAGGGGCTTACCCACTCCCTTAACTGTTTTTTTTTTTTTTTTTCTTTTCTGTTTTTTTTTTTTTGAGACAGAGTCTCAAGCTGTTGCCCTGGACAGAGTGCCATGGCACCATAGCTGACAGCAACCTCCAACTCTTGGGCTCAAGTAATCATCTTGCCTCAGTTTTTCTATTTTTAGTAGAGACAGGGTTTTGCTTTTTGCTCAGGCTTGAACTCATGAGCTCAAGCTATTGGCCTCCTAGAGGGCTAGGATTACAAGCGTGAGCCACCCCACCCAGCCTCCCTTGACTGTTTTAACTGGCGTGGAGGGATCAGGCAGCCTGGACCCTCCCACCCCAGCTGGCTTCCTCTACCCAGACTCTGCTCCCTGTGTGCCCACTCCGACACCTAGGCCACTATACCCCACACATCCCATGGATGGCAGAACTAAAGGCCTCGCCTGCCTTTCTGCCTCCCCTTTCCACTCTCTTGGCATCCTTGGCCTTGGAGTTCACCCACACACTCTGTTGCAGTCACCGAGGGTCATTTATTTCCTGGCCCACTCTTCAGGCCCATTCTAGCTTCCTCATGCTGTGCCGGGCACATAGCAGGTACTCACTGGGGAGTGAAAGGAAGCACCAACCACTGATGGGAAGCTGAGGGGCTGAGAAACATGTGTCCTTTGTTGAGGTTCCTTTCTGTATTTTTCATATGATTGCCTCAGGTTTAAAACTTTTTTTTTTTTTACTTTCTTTCCTTTCTTTCCCCTCTCTCCTTCCCTCCCTTCTTTCCTTCTTTTTTTGTGAGACAGACTCACTCTTTTGTCTTGAGTAGAGTGCTATGGCATCACAGCTCGCAGCAACCTCAAACTCTTGGGCTTAAGGGATCTTCTGGCCTCAGTTTTCCAAGCAGCTGGGACTATAGGCATCTGCCACAGCACCTGGCTAGTTTTTCTATTTTTAGTAGAGACAGGGTCTCACTCTTGCTCAGGCTGGCCTCTTAAGTCTTGAGCTCAGGTGATCCACCTGCCTCATCCTTCCTAAGTGCTAGGATTACAGGCGTGAGCCACTGTGCCCAGCCTAAACTTTTATTTCTTAATCTTTATCTTCATGAAGGTTGAAAAAGTTCATCTGGCAAAGCCTTTTTTCCCAGCTGTATATAAGGAATTTGAAGAGTTGCATAAAATGGTTAAGAAAATGTGTCAAGATTACCTCAATACTTCTGGTTCATGTTCTCAGGAGCCCCTGGAAATAAGGAATAATAAGGTAACAATCTCACATGGCAAAAAATTTTGCTCTTAGAGTTAGCCAAAAGAAGGAGGTCTGTGAATCAACAGGCTTTTATAATGACATCTTTACTGTCAACTTCCTTTTAGCTTTTTTTCTATCAAGTGAAGTTTTTGTTTAGTTTTAATTTTTATTATTGTTTTTTAGCCTTTTCTCTCCAGGAGAAATTTTTTTTTTGTTTGTTTTTTGTTTTGTTTTTTAAGCAATAAGTGCCTTTCCAGAAAACTGAGACATGCAGATAAGCTAAAAGAAATTGAAAGCCTGGCTCGGCACCTGTGGTTCAAGCGGCTAAGGCATCAGCCACATACATCTGAGCTAGCAGGTTCAAATCCAGCCAGGGCCCGCCGGCTGCAACCCAAAAATAGTCAGGCGTGGGTGGTGCCTGTGGCTTAGTGAGTAGGGTGCTGGCCCCATATACCGAGGGTGGCAAGTTCAAACGTGGCCCCGGCCAAACTGCAACAACAACAACAAAAAAACTTAATTAAAAAAAAAAAAAAAAGCCCAGTGTTATGGCAGGCGCCTGCAGTCCCAGCTACTTGGGAGGCAGAGGCAGGATAATCACTTGAGCTCAGGAGTTGGAGGTGGCTGTGAGCTGTGATGCCATGGTACTCTACCCAGGGTAACAGCTTGAGGCTCTGTCTCAAAAAAGAAATTGAAAGCCATATCCTCCTGTTCACTGATGACCACAGTTAATACCTTAGGACATTGTTTTATTCTTTATGTAGATTTTTGGAGATGGGTTACACAGGGGCCAATAGTTATCATTTGTGGTCATTTTGACACAAGTCTCATTTCAATATTGTTGTCATTATCAAATGGTCTCTACCTATATTGAGGGCTTTACAAAAATAAGTTTTGAACTAAAGTAGTTTTGCTTGGTTTGGATAAAACTGCATTGGACAGAGCATGCATCATGTGATCTGATTAACCCATGACCTTTCATGGTGACCAGTGGCTTGGAGTATTCAGGTTCTGACCCAATATCTATACTGGCAAGTACTTACTGCCTCTGATGGGGTCCCTATGTCTCAGTGTCCTCCCCTGTGAAAGGGAAACACTGAATTAAATGGTCCTCTCTGGCTCTCACCATGCTGTCGTGGTTTAAAATAGTCATTTGTTTATTTTAAAAGTTAACAGTTACAGGCCAGGCGCAGTGGTTCACACCTGTAAATCCCAGCACTCTGGGACACCAAGGCAGGTAGATTTTAAGCTCACAGGTCTTGAACCAGAGCCTGAGCCAGAGTGAGACGTAGCCTCTAAAAACAGCTGGGCATTGTGGTAGGCGCTTATAGTCCCAGCTACTCGGGAGGCTGAGGCAAGAGAATTGCTTGAGCCCAAGAGTTAGAGGTTGCTGTGGTGTCACCAAGGGTGAGACTCTGTCTCAAAAAAAAAGAATTAATTAATTAAATAAAATAAAAGTTAACAATTACATATACAATGAAGACTTTATCTTGTCCTGCTGTCCTTCTTCTGTGCCTCATGCCCATCTTGGGCTCTGTGGCCCATTCCTGATAATGCCCGTGTAGAAATAATAACAGCTGTCACTTAATACCTTTTCGTTTGGTGCTTTACATAGGCTTTGCATGTGGAATCGAATCTCCGCACAAACCTCCCAGGCAGTTGTAATCTCTCTTGCGTCAGTAAGGATATTCAGGGAGATGGGCCATGAGCAGAAAAGCTGGGATCTAGCTAAGCTCTCTCATGCCCCCAAACCCACAACTTTCCACCAGCAGGCAGGATTGTGTTTCTGAAGAGACCGGTGAAAATTCACTAAAGGAGGGATAGTTGGTATCAGCTAGCAAACATCATTAAGTTTGTGACAGCAAAGTGTTTTACCTTTTTTTTTTTTTTTTTTTTGAGACAGAGTCTCACTATGTCACCCTCGGTATAGTGCCATGGCACCACAGCTCACAGCAACCTCAAACTCTTGGGCATAAGCAATTCTTTTGCCTCAGCTTCCCAAGTAGCTGGGACTACAGGCACCCGCCACAATGCCCAGCTATTTTTTGTTGCAGTTGTCATTGTTGTTTAGCTGGCCCGGGCCAGGTTCAAACCTACCAACTTTGGTGTATGTGGCTGGTGCTGTAACCACTGTGCTACAGGTGCCGAGCCTACTTTTTTTTTTGAGATAGAGTCTCACATTGTTGCTCAGGCTAGAGTGTGGTGGCATCAGCCTAGGTCACAGCAAACTCAAACTTCTGGGTTCAAGTGATACTTCTGCCTCAGCCTCCTGAGTAGCTGGGACTACAGGCACCCGCCACAGCACCCAGCTAATTTTTCTTCTTTTAGTAGAGACAGGGTCTCACTCTTGTTCCACTTGGTCTTCAACTTCTGAGCTCAAGAGATCCTCCTGCCTCAGCCCTCCAGAGTGCTAGGATTATAGGCATGAGCCACCATGCCTGGCCTTGAATTTTTTGAAAAGACTCATTTAGTCTCCTCTTCTAAACTGTGCTCACACAGAACCTTCTAGTTTTGGTAATGATCCACTTATTGTTGCTGTTTCATCTAACTATATCTTCATCTTTCTCATTGTCTAGATGGCATCTCACTGTACAAAGGAACTTCATAGATTTAAACCTTGTCATGTAATTCTCAGTGTGAACAGGCTTCTGGAGACTTGTGTGTGACTTGGGTCAAGCTAATTTCTATTCTAGTCATGTAATTCTCATGTGTGAACAGGCTTGTGTGTGACTTGGGTCAAGCTGATTTCTGTTGGTCCATTTCTTGTCAGGTTGCTGAGTCATTAGGAATTACAGAAGAATTCTGGAGGGAAAAAGCAATTCATCCAGACTGTATTCTACCCAATCATCCCAGCCAAGAGATGGATGGGGAGCAGCTAAAGGAAACTAGCAGACAGAAGAGGGAAAATAAGGTGGGCATGGTTTCACATGGGTGCCAGTTACTGTCTGCTCACATTGCATTAGTGTAGTTTGGCTTCTTCAATTCACAACACTGTTCTCCAGGAAAAGATGGACAGTGCAGGTTTGTCTGTTTCTTCCTAGTCTTAGCTGATGGGGTCTTCTCTTCCTAGGCGGCAGAGGAGGGGCTGGCCTCAGTAAAAAGGCCCAGAAGAGAAGCTCTCCCCAGGGACACCACAGAGTCTCTTGCTGCCAACAGTGGAGGCTGTGAGAAGCATGGGCTCTTATGTGCTCCAACTGCCAGTGAGGGTAAAACACTATGGGGTGTGCCCTGTGGCTACACAGCCCTGCTGGCACAAACAGATCTGCATAGGATTGCCTCAGGGTTGGGTGCTCCTGTGGCTGGATTTAACCCTCTGGTTTCTCAAATCTTATCCCTACTTCCCAATGTCTTATTCCATATTCATTCCCCATGTGTCTTGAAGTCTTTGAGGTTTTCTAAAGTGTCTTATTAAAATGGAGACTGCCTCATGGTGGTGAATGGGATGCACCTAGGAGGATCCCAAAAGGTTGAGCAGAGATGAGTCCCAAAGATGCATGTGTCTATGCTTTGTTTTCATGACACTTGGCTCTATTTGCCAGCTGAGATTTAACATTTGAAAACAAGACATATTTGGCTTTTATTCTGGCTCTAGCCAGAACCCACCAACCAGACATTTTGAACATATGGCATTCTGAGAACAATTACATGACCTTCTAAAGTCTTATCGAAGCTACCTGATACCTTGCATGATCATAAGGTCTCAAACTGGAAGAGGCTATTTGGAGGCTAAGATCAGTCCTATAATTTAATTCAGTTTAACAGACAGGTTTTTTTTGTTTTTTTTGTTTTTTTTTTTTTGAGACAGAGTCTCATTATGTCGCCCTCGGTAGAGTGCAATGGCATCACAGCTCACAGCAACCTTAAACTCTTGGACTTAAGTGATTTTCTTGCCTCAGCCTCCCAAGTAGCTGAGACTACAGGTGCCCACCATAATGCCCAGTGATTTTTTTTTTTTTTTTTTTGTAGTTGTCATTGTTGGTTCGAACCCACCAGCCCCAATGTATGTGGCTGGTGCCCTGACCACTGAGCTCTGGGTGCTGAGCCAACAGATTTTTGGGTTTTTTTTGAGACATGGTCTTCTTTTTTGCTCAGGCTGGAATGCAGTGTTATGATGATGGCTCACTGTAGCCTCTAACTACTGGGCTCAATCCATCCTCCTGCCTCAGCCTCCTGAGTAGCTGAGATTACAGGTGTGCACCACCATACCTGGCTAATTTTTGTATTTTTTTTAGTGATGGGGTCTTGCTCATGGTTAGGTTGGTCTTGAACTCCTTGGCTCAAGCAGTCCCCTTGCCTTAGCCTCCCAAAGTGCTAGGATTATAAGTGTGAGGCACCATCAACAGTTCTTACATACCTGTACCTGTTATATGCCCTGTGTCATAGATGTGGAAAACTTGGTGATGAACAAGGCGATTTTCTCAGGGTCCTTATGGGGTCCAGGACAGTGTTTCTTCACAGTCTCTCAAGTGTAGTGTATGTGTCAGAATCTCCTGAGTAGGCTATTTTGAAACACAGGGCCTGGGCCTCTGCCCTGGAATTCTAGGTCCATGGGTATTGGGATGGGTGTGAAAAAGCTTCTTTGAAAAGCCTCTCAGGTGTAAGGCCAGGAATGGTGGCTCATGCCTGTAATCCCAGCACTTGGGAAGCCGAGGCTGGTGGATTGCCTGAACTGAGAGTTTGAGATCAGCGTGAGCCAGAGCGAGACCTCGTCTCCAAAAATGGCCGGATGTTGTGGTAGGTGTCTGTACTTCCAGCTACTCAGGAGGCTGAGGCAAGAGAATCACTTAAGCCGAAGAGTTTGAGGTTGCTATGAGCTGTGATGCCATAGCACTCTACTGAGGGCAACAAAGTGAGACTCTGTCTCAAAAAAATAAAAAGAAAAAATACATCAAAAATTGCTACCAATCCCAAGTAGCAAGGAGAATTTATGTTTTAAATTTTTTTGTAAGAAAGCGAGTTTGGATAAGCTTGTTCATTTGCAGAGTGAATGGGTCATAATACAGGACATGTATGTTTACTTGTTTTTCCAAACTGTTTAGGTTTAACCCCTCCAGTAAATGGGAACATCTCTCCCCATTCTGAAGAAAACCATACGATGATGGTTTCTGATAGTAACAAAAGCATCCTACATGCAGGCCAGCAGCTGAAGACGTTTGCTGACTTAGAAGCCAGGAGTGGGTCTCTGGGCCCTGCTTCCTCCTATCAGGATGACAGTGGGTCAGTTCTTTATACTCAGTTAGAAGAGCCCAGGAGTCTGACCCAGACACAGAGGGCAGCGTTCCCTGAAGAGAGTGCTCTGGAACATTCTTCAGAGCAGGACATCGGGGACAGCCTGAGGAGCCCAGCTGTCTACAGCATCTTGTCATCAGGTAGAGGGGTGGAGTCTCTGCTGCCTGTGGGTCTGGAAGTACAGAGGCAGGAAACCTTCACAAGATGTGCAACCCCCACCTGAACTGCCAGCAATCCAGTCCTGGTAACGACCTGTTTACAGAAGTTATAGCCCTTCCTCTTAAGAAAATTTTGTCCCTGGATAGCATTCCAGTAGACTACATTCATAGGACTGTGTCCAAGCCTGGGCCTCAACCTGGCCCAGATGGATCACTATTGACTGAAGGGTGTTTTAGAAGCCACTTGGGGTACCTGAACTGGTTCCCCTGTGGGGTAGAGGTGTATTCTGGCCAGAGAGAACTGGAGGGCATGGTTGCTATAGGTGAGGCTGTGGCTTTTGAAATGACTAATGGGTGCCAGGAGTTACTGTCTCAGGGACAAGAGCAAATTTTTATTCAGACTTCTGATGGGCTTATCTTGTCCCATCCAGGTACAATAGCGTCACAGGAGGAGGACATTGTCATAGTAACCAATGCAGAGGGGCCTGCCCTGCGGATGGGCCCACCAGAAGGAGTTCCCCTGGAAACTGTGGAGTCGTTCTTCACCGTGGAGGCAGAGCCCTCACAGTGAAAAGGAGTCAGATCCTATATGTGTATGTATTTTATCCAAAGAAGATCTGTTTCAAGCAACGTATAGTTTTCTAATGTCAATACTGACACAAAGGAACTTTTATTTATAAAGAATAATAATGTCTTTCTTTTTTTATTGTTAAATCATAGCTGTGTACATTAGTGCAATCAAGGGGTACAATGTGCTAGTTTCATATATAATCTGAAATATTCTCATCAAACTGTTCAACGTAGCCTTCATGGTAATAATGTCCTTCTATCCTAATGTCTACATCTCTGGGTAGAGCTTATCATAATAAGGGCAGATACATTACCTAATGATATACCCCTCCAACATATCCAGCTCCCACAAACTATTTAGGCAGTCTTGTTCTGTTGCCCAGGCTAGAGTGCTATGGCCCCAGGCTAGCTCACAGCAACCTCCAATTCCTGGGCTCAAGTAATCCTCCTGCCTGAGCCTCCTGAGTAGCTGGGACAATTGGTACGTGTCACCATGCCTGGGTAATTTTTCTATTTTTAGTAGAGATGGGGTCTTGCTTTGCTTAGGCTGATCTTGAACCCCTGAGTTTAGTAGAGATGGGGTCTTGCTTTGCTTAGGCTGATCTTGAACTCCTGCTTTTAGCCTCCTAGGGTGCTAGGATTATAGGTGTGAGCCATGGTGCTCAGCCTCTTATAGGCTCTTGATGACTGTTGGAATTAACATCACTACACTATTCCTTATTCATATGCCATGCTTCCTATTCCCCCAAAACAGTCTTCTCTTCCCTCCTGGGTGATATGCTGGTTCAATTAAAACAATAAGCTATCCATTTTGGGCAACATTTTATTAAGAAATAGGGAAACAAATTCATTTCTACTTGCATTTTATGGATGAAGAAAGTGAGGCTTACATGATAGGATGATTTATTAAAACCCTAGTTCTTTGATATCCTACTTTTAAAGTCCCTTACTGGAGTCTCTTTTCTTTTGAATGTTTTCCTGGGCTATCATGTGGTGAAGGTCATTTTTCCACACTTAGGCAAGAGCAGCTGTTCTCTCCTCATACCTGGCAGGGACTGTCAGGAGAGGCCCCAAGCAGAGAGGGCTATCTATATTCAGGAACAGAGCTGGAGTCTGGGGCTGCGCATTATCCTGGTGCTGTGCTCCTTCCAGCACCTGCTGTGGAGGGATGGACTATGTTCTCAGGGGTTAGCATTTCCCAGAGCCCTTTCACTGATAGGAGGCAGATGTCTTCTCTCACTTGATCTCAAAGTGGGATCCATTATGAACAGAAGGTTGGGTTTCTCAGTAGGACAAGAACAGCCAGCAGATGAGCAGGCTGCAGTTGCTTAGGAGAGCCACACTCTCAGGTCAGCCTGTGGTTGTGTCCCATAGACTCAGGGTCACTTTTCAGAAGCCCAGAGTCCCATGAAAACACCATGAGTTCTCTCTCGGGATACTGGAGATGGACAGACCCTTGTTCTGGAAGATCATTCATAACCCCTATCAGGTAACTAACACAAGCTATGGTCTGGACAAGGCCCTATTAAATTTTGCATCTATGGGCCATTACTTTATTGAATATCCCAACACATCTTAGTTGTGCCATTGCATATGTGCTACTATGAATAGTTAGCAAATTTAAGTAATATAATTTAAAAATACCCTCACTTCACTGCAGAGTTGAAAACACTGGAGCCGCTGAAGCAGTGTACTCACTTATCAGCCATGTGCCCACTGAGTGCTACTGTGGGCCTGGGCCAGGATCGATGGCAGTGAGCAGGACTCCAGGCTCTGTTCTGGGAGTGGCCTGTGCCTTATATTCAAGGCTGGCCTTTGCAGGGTTCCCAAGTATCATACAGAGACAGATACATAGCACAGCTTGTACATGGCAACCCTCTAGTCATAGATAGTAGCTTTATTATAATACAATAAACCAATTTCCTTTTCTCATATACAACTTTGTTCTGTGTACATACTACTTGTAATTTCAAATACTCAGGCTAGGTGTAGGAGGGAACAGTCATTAGAACACAGACCTGGGACAAGGACCCTCTGAGTGACTCCCATGGGTGGCTGGTGAGGAGCTTCCCTGAAGACATGTTTTCAGCATTTGTCATGAAACTTGGCACCTAGTCCATGTTCAGTCATTGTTAATTATTACTAAATGTAATGAAAGAAACTTCTTTTCTTCTGTGTTCCCTGGAAAACATCACAGGCCCTGTTGCTGTACCCGTGGTGGGGCACCTCTACCACAATAGCCTCAGAACTTCCCAAGTGGCCATAGGAATGGGGTGAACTGAACCAGTGGGAGAAAAGGAGTCATGGCAGAGTGGATATTTACTTCCCTCTTAGGCACAATTTTTTTTAGATAGTGTTTCACTCTGTTGCCCAGACGAGTGTGCCATGGTGTCAACCTAGCGAACAACAACCTCAAACTCCTCCTTGATCCTCCCAATTATACGGGACTACAGGTGCCTGCCAGAGGGCCAAGCTAATTTTTCTGTTTTTAGTAGAGATGGGGTCTTACTCTTGCTCAAACTGGTCTCGAACTTGTAAGCTCAAGCACTCCTCCCACCTCGGCCTCCCAGAGTATTAGGATTATAGACATGAGCCACTGTACCCAGCCTAGGCACATTTTTTAAAGATAAATTTTTATTTCCACCTAAGGAGTAACATGCAGATGGTATAAAAAAGTCAGATAGGGTGGCACCTGTGGCTCAAAGGAGTAGGGCGCTGGCCCCATATGCCAGAGGTGGCGGGTTCAAACCCAGCCCCAGCCAAAAACTGTTAAAAAAAAAAAAAAATTCAGATAATTCCGAAGGGCCTGCGATGAGCAATAGCAGGCCCAATTTCAGCCATCGCTTCCACTCAGTCCCACCTTCCTCCTTTTTAGCTACTTACTTCTGTGTTTCTGAATTACATCTATGTTGCTCTTTTCTTTAGTCATATATTATTGGCAGACCCCTATGAAATGTGAGCACAGGCTCACATGCCTCTCAGCTCTCACATCTATTGCAGGAGTGTCACAAATTGTTACTTAGTCCATATCTAATGCTAACATTGTCATATAAATGCCCTTTATTGCTGAGCCTTACTGGTGTTACTATGATGACATTTTCTTTCTTGAGGTTTCCCCCCCTAGAATAACTGCCTCGTTTTTTTCATTTGCTTAATTTTCTTTCTTTTTTGCTGTTTTTATTTTATTTATTTATTTATTTATTTATTGTTTCAACAGGGTCTCCACTCTGTTGCCTGGGCTAGAGTACAACAGCATGCCTCAAGCAACCCTCTTGCCTTGGCCTCCTAAAGTGCCAGGATTATAGGCCACTGCTCCTGGCCTTTGATTCTGTGGATTTCTAGTCTTTAGTATTCCTTTACTATCAATTTGGCAGGATTTCTGGACGTGAAGATTATAACTATGTGTGATCCACCTACTATGTTTAACTAAGGAAATCCTGTGTTAGTCTCTGCTCAGCAGATTCATTATTTTTGTTCAGCATTTAGCTCTTTCACTTGGTTATCCTTAGCAGTATTAATACTTTCTATTAATTCTCCTGAGCACGATACTGATATGTGTTCAGGGAGTACACTGTCAAAAATACATGAAATGTTGTTCGTGGTACTAATTATTTCATTGTATCCTCTGAAGCGCATTTATTTAGGTACCCCCCAAACATAAAGTTGACTGCAGATGAACCTCACGCCAAGATTTCTCAGGTGGGCAATTGGGGAGCAGAGCCGCCTGGGGCCCTGTCCCGCCTAACTGCCTCCGCAGCTCATTGCAGCAGCTGGTTTCTTCAGCAAGCAGGGCAGCCCCTAGCGGACAACACCATTCTTGCCAAAGGATGACCAAGTGGTATCAGACTACTAGACTCTGAGTGTCTACTTCTATGACAGTTAGATTTTAATAAATACAGCAAAGGCAGAGGGAAGAGAAATCCTAAGAAATGTTGCCTTGTTCCTAGGAAAAGTAGCTGGGACTACAGGCACCCACCATAACGCCCAGCTATTTTTTGGTTGTAGCTATCATTGTTTGGCAGGCCTGGGCAGGATTCGTACCTGCCAGCTCAGGTATATGTGGCTGGTGCCTTAGCCACTTGAGCCACAGGCGCTGAGCCTGAGAACAGAGTCTTACTGCGTCGCCCTTGGTAGAGTGCCATGGTGTCACAGCTCACAGCAACCGCAAACTCTTGGGCTTAAGCGATTCTCTTGCCTCAGCCTCCCAAGTAGCTGGGGCTACAGGAACCTGCCACAATGCCCAGCTATTTTTAGTTGCAGTTGTCATTGTTGTATAGCTGGCCTAGACCAGGTTCAAACCTGCCAGCCATGGTGTATGTGGCTGGCACTGCAACCACTGTGCTACGGGCACTAAGCCAGAGAGACTTCGTCTTAAAACAGAAAACAAACATGAAAAACCCCTGTTATTAAGTATACAATTTGGGCCTAGAAAATTTATGTTAATAAAAAGGCAACCAACAGGCTCGGGGCCTGTGGCTCAAGTGGCTAAAGCGCCAGCCACAAACACCTGAGCTGGTGGGTTGGAATCCGGCCCTGGTGGGCCAAACAACAGTGATGGCTGTAACCAAAATAATAGCCGGGGCCCCTTAGAGCCTGGAGGTGAGCTGGTTAGAGAGGCTTCCCCTTAGGGCACTGGAAGTTGGAACTTCAGAATCTTTTTCCTGACGGAATGTTTTTAATTGGCTTGTCAAAGATCAAATAATGTGCCAGTCACTCTTCTAAAAGCATTATGCGAGGGATTAAAGATGGCGGCCGAGTAACAGCTTCCCTGCAACTGGGCACGGGGAGTCTGGGGAGACAAGACTCCAGGCATCTCTGGCCGGTGGAACTGCCTATAATCATCCCTTTGAGGATATAGGGAGCCAGCAAGGGACTTCTGGACCCCAGGATGATGACAAAAACAGTGGAAAACTGGCAAGAGGTTGCGTGTGTTCGATTGACCTAATTACGCCGGCAACCGTAAGTACAAGCAGCAGTGAGACTGCAAACCGGAAAGGCCTTACCTGTGAACTGTTTTCATGTTCTTGGACTTGGCACTCAGTTGAACTGGCTTGGGGAGAGCTTGAGCAGGAGTGTGGAGAACTTTGGGCATTGTCTGGGGCCCCAGACTGAGCCACCGAGCTGGGCGCAGGAAGCCATTGTGAAAGAACTGCCCAGGCAAGCTCTGC
>CAUYPK010105570.1:0-16905 GCA_963574355.1 Loris lydekkerianus
AGAGATCTCTCCTCAGAGGTCCCTCCTCAGAAGCAGCATAACAAAATCCAAACTTGGCAAAGAGCCACAGTATACAAAATAATGATAAGAGGCAAAGAGCCGCATTCATTTTGGCCGGGAGCCGCATGCGGCTCGAGAGCCCCGTGTTCGCCACCCCTGGTTTATAGCAATGATTTTTATTAGTTTGCATTAATAACATGCCTGGAATAGAAAATATATTTTTATCAAAGATGCATATGTAGATTAAGTAAACCTTAGTTGATCATAGTGAATTATTTTATTATATAATCACTGTTGAATTCAATTTGCTGCTATTTAACTCAATTTTTTGTATTTAAATGCGTAACAAAAATGTATCTGTATGTGCATGGCCTTTATTTGTGAACCTGTGATGTTAATCTAATAATAGGTTGACATTTTCATGTGGGCTGTAAACATTGCATCACACTGAACATTTCTGATTTTCAAATTTAACTAAATTTTGCCCCCAGACTATATGCGGCTTATACATGTTTAGTACTGTATATATATTTTTAAGTGTTTCTGATGGTGGATATGGTTATTACTCTATGCCTAAGGGTTCTACATATTTTTTACATCAAACTTAGCCATACCTTGAACATTATGAAATTTCTCTAAATTTCCAAGTATCTTGTAGTTCTTTTAGTCTTTATTTTGTTGTGATTATACATCCTGTATTTTCCGAGTTGTTTCTTTACTTTGGTTCAATTACTTTTCTTTACTCACTTCTCTGGCATTTGTCCATTTTATTTTTCTACTAAGAACCTCTTTAATATCCACTTTTAAAGATGTCTTAATTTTACAGTTTAGCTTAATTAATTGCATTCTCCTACTTTTATATTTTATATTATTGAGCTCAATTTGCTTGCATCTTTTATTTTTCCTGCTAAAGAACCTAATATTCTTAGCATCATCACTGCCAACTCTGGGAATCTGCAAAAGAGACTAAGTGGGACTGGGTCCTCAAGTTTTTGGGAAAAGTTGGCAGTGTAGGATGCATTTTTTCATGGTATGTAGGCAAGGGGAGGTGAAAGTGAAGTCAAACAGCAACTCAGAAAATGTTTAAATATGCGGGCAGCACCTGTGGCTCAATGGAGTAGGGCACTGGCCCCATATGCCGGAGGTGGCAGGTTCAAACCCAGCCCCGGCCAAAAACTGAAAAAAAAAAAAAAAAAAAGTTTAAATATGCATTTGAACCCATAACGAAGACTTCAAGCCCCCTGATTTCCCAGCCATAGCATCCATTTCACGAGGCAAGGAGACACTGTGCCTACTTACTACATCTAACATGGGAATAATAAAATTCTTTCATTGGTTCTCCTGCTTAACCTTGAGAATGGAAAGCTTGTTCAGTACTCCTCGTAAGAGAGGCCCCAACTTGTCAACAGAATTATGCCAAACTCCCTATTTGTATTTTATGCTACACACTATTCTTTTTTGCTCTGCTAATCAATACACACCTGCTAAATGAATCTTCCTATACTGACTTTCTTGCATGATAAGTGATTTTGCATGTCTTAAAACAAACTCCATACAAACACACAAGGTAGTTATGGGGTCAGATTATTATTTTTTTAAAGACAAATGTCATATGATCTAACTTATATGTGGAACCTTGAAAAGAGAAATTTACAGAAATAGAGAGTAGAACAGTGCATACGGAGGCTGTTTGGGGGAGAGTGGAGAATAGGGAAATGTTGATCAAAGGTATAAATTTTAATTAGATAGAACAAGTTTTGACATCTGTTGTACAGCATAGTGACTGTAATTAAAGGTAAAGAATTGTATATTCACAATTACCAGTACAGGACATTTTAAATGTTTTCACTACTTACTCTTTCTCTTATAAGTGAAGTGTGTTAAGTATGTGAGGAGATGAGTATGTCACTTAGTGTAATATAGGATTCCGTAATGTACACATGTCAAAACTTCAAATTTTATCTTATAAATACATGGAATTATATGTATTTTAAAATAAAAATATAAATTAAAATATAACAACAGTCATAATAATATATGATTTCTTTTTTTGCCGTAGGTTTTTTTATAATTCTATTCATTTTTCCTTTTTAAAATTCACTAATTTCTGGTTGTTTGCTTGTCATTTTGTCACTTTTTCTTTCTCTTAAGTTTGTTTACCTCTTCTAATTTCCTTTTTTTTTTTTTAAATTAAATCATAGCTGTGTACATTAATGCAATCATGGGGTACAATGTGCTGGTTTTATATACAATTTGAAATATTTTCTTCAAACTGGTTAACATAGCCTTCCTGGCATTTTCTTAGTTATTATGTTGAGACATTTACATTCTGCACCTGGTAAATTTCACATGTACCCTTGTAAGATGTACTGTAGGTGTGTTGCCACCAATTACCCTCCCTCCACTCATCCTTCCTCCTCCCCTCCCCCTCCCCTTTCCACTTCTTCTTGGATTATAATTGGGTTATAGCTTTCATAAGAAAGCTATAAATTGGTTTCATAGTAAAACGGAGTACATTGATCTCAAGAATGGAAAAAATATGCAGTGTAAGTGTTTTTTATTTGAACCTTTAAAAAATATTTAATTTCAGAATATTACAGTGATACAAACTTTTATTTCAGATTAATGTGAGGGTACAAACAATTAAGTTACAATGTTTGCATTTGTTAGGTAGAATTTCTGTTTTAGTTGTGCCATATGCCTTTACACTATGCCTCTTAAGTGGGAGCACACCCATTCCTCTCCCTCCACCTCTTTCCCCCATCTACCCTTCTCCCTCCTTCTTGAATTTAATTGAATTTTTCTCTTATGTGGGTGGAAAGAAGTATGGAGAATCCTCAAAGAACTCAAATTAGGCCTCCCATTTGATTCTGCAATCCCCTTACTAAGCATCTACCTAGAAGAAAAAAATCATTTTATCATAAGGACATTTGCACTAGATTGTTTATCACAGCCAATTTACAATAGCCAAGATGTGGAAACAACCTAAAGGCCCATCAACCCAGGAATGGATTAATAAATTGTGGTATATGTACACCACAGAATAGTAGTCCACCAGACAAAAGACGGAGACTTTACATCTTTTGTATTAACCTGGATGGAATTGAAATTTATTCTTCTTAGTAAAGTACCACAAGAATAGAGAAGCAAGAATCCAATGTACTCAAGTCTAATATGAAGCCAACAGACCATCTCATATATACTCACCTGAGAGAAAAGCTCAAATCAATTTAAGGTGAAGGGAGGGCATATGAGGAAATGGGGGAGCATAGGAGAGAGTGGGAGGATTATGGTTTATGGCATACTTCTTGGGGGCAGGTCCCAACTATAAGAGGGACTTTACCTAACAAATGCAAACAGCGTAACCCAATTCTTTGTACCCTCAATGTACCCAAAACAATAAAATTAAGCAAATAAATATATAAATAAATTTGGACTGTGGAACTAAAAAGTAATAAAAAAAGAAAGAATGTTTCCCTACTGCTTAGTATATTCAGTAGCCATAGACATAAGAGTTGAGATGAGTTAAGACCTCAGCATCTTCTCTGCTTATGGAGACAGATCCATCCCCCTTTTGAGATGTGATTTGGCTTCACTTTCTGCCTGTGTGGTAAAAACTGCTTGTGTGAACTGTTTAAGTGCATCTGTGTTCACTGACTTAGTGCCAGGCTCCATTCTTCAGCTCTGGGCACCAAGAATCAGGGAATTGCAAGTCATTTCTGACAGTTTATATTACAAGTATTCACGTGTATAAGGACTTTTAAAATATTTTTATGACCTATTAATTTATGTCTCTTCTTCTATATTTCTATCAGGTTTTGAGTTTCCTTCTTAATTTTGTGAGTAAAAGCCTTATATTGTTAAAACATGTTACAAATATTTTCTCCCAGTTTTTTAGTTGTATTTTGAGGTCTCCAGATGGTGTTTTCATTTTACGCAGTTTTCTTTTTCCCTTTTTAAAATTTCCATGTACTCAAATTTTCCAGCATTTTTTAATTGCATCTAAAATTTTAGTTAGATTTAGAAAAAATTGGCCTACATTCAAGTTACATAGGAAATATTATTTTTTGTATAATGTGAGTATGGATTTAATTCTATCTTTTTCAAAGTTGGTGAACTGATTTTCCAGTGCCGTTTGTTACACAGTCCAGTTTTGCTTCAGTGTTTTGAGATTCTACCATTATCAGCTGGTTTATTTTGCACATATTCCCTAAATTCCAACTATGTAATCACTTCTTTATTCTGTTTTACTGTTCTATCTGCATGCACCAGTGCACAGTTTTAATTGTAAGTATTAATATTGTATGCTTAATGTCTGGTAAGGCTAATACCTCCCTATTCCACAGTTTCCTTTTTTACCCTAGTTATAGTGTATCTATTTTTCCATATGACTTCAGTAAGAAATCTATTTTAAACATAATCTTATCAAAATATTTTTCAAAAATTTCTTAACCTTTTTACTGTGATTTTACTAAAATTATAAATTAATATATGAAGAAATAAGCTCTATTCAATAAGTTACCTTACACAACAGTAAAAGACTTCTTCCCATTGTCTGAGTTCTAATTTTATATCCTTCAGTTCTCTTAAAATTTTTCTTCATAGATTTTTCACACTTCTTTCTTCTTTCTCTCTCCCCCTCTTTCTTTCTTTCTTTCTTTCTTTCTTTCTTTTTTTCTTTCTTTCTTTCTTTCTTTCTTTCTTTCTTTCTTTCTTTCTTTCTTTCTTTCTTTCTTTCTTTCTTTCTTTTTTTTTTTTTCCCAGACACAGTCTCCCTGTGTTGCCCCAGGATACAGTGCCATGGCATCAGCCTAGCTTATAGCAATCTCAAACTCCTGCATTCAAGCAATCCTTTGGCTTCAGACTCTTGAGTAGCTGGCACTATAGGCACCCACCACAACTCTCAGACTTTTTTTTTTTTTTTCTATTTTTAGTAGAGAAGGTGTCTTACTCTTGCTTAGGCTGGTCTCCAACTTCTGAGCTCAAGAGATACTCTGTCACGGCCTCCCAGAGTAGTAAGATCATAGTCATGAGCCACAGTGAATGGAAATTTTGCACATTTCTTACTATATTAATTCCTTAGTGTTTTATAGTCATTTTGTTGTTAATATTAATTTTATGTGTTATTATATAATCTGCCATCATTTGTATATATGTCTTAGGTATGCTATTTTAATGTCTTGCTATGCTATTGAATTTATTTATTTATTTAGTAATCATTATTATTACTGATCTCTTGGGTTTTCTATTTACAAGCCTTATTATCAGGACATATAAATAGTTTTATTGTCTACTTTCTGATTCTTATGACTCTAAAAGATTCATTTTTTGTCTAATTGAATTGGCCTACCTCCACTAGTAAGTTGAATATTAGTGAGAAGAATGGAATGCCTTTTTCTTTGACCTTATAAATACTACTAGTGTTTCTGCATTAAGTGAAGTATTTGTTTTAGGCCTAAATTTATGTGTAATTCCTTGTATAATGTTAAGAAGTAAACATGAATTATTGCCACCTTAAGTTTTTTCTCCCTCCAAGTGCTAGGTCTCCTGGAGGGTAAACACATGGCAAGGAAGTGGTTGAGGTCAGAGAGCAAGGAACAAATTGCAGCTAAGAACAAAATTGCAGCTAGGAGCTGTTCCTCAGAGTGAATACACACAGTGAGGAACTCCTTGTGGCCTTTAACTGACCTCAGTCTCATCACATCTCATTAACAAAGCACGGATGGAGTTTTCATGAAGGATTCTAGAAGGATGTATGCATGCTAAGGAAACTGTTAACTTAACCTGCTATGTAACTTGTAATGTAATCTGTTATAAAACCTCCAATCTGTCAATCACCTGAAGGTAGGAAATGGCAACCAACCCTGTCAAGATAAAGATGGGACAAACTTGTGAATATTTAAATAATAATGTGTGCTCAGAGTTTCTTTTTTTTTTTTTTTTGAGACAGAGCCTCAAAGCTATCGCTGTGGATAGAGTGTGGGTAGAGTGCCATGGTGTCATTAACTCATAGCAAACTCCAACTCTTGGGCTTAAGTGATTCTTTTGCCTCAGCCTCCCAAGTAGCTGGGACTACAGGCACCCGCAATAATGCCTGGCTATTTTTTGGTTGTAGTTGTCACTGTTGTTTGGCAGGCCCAGGCTGTTTTCGAACTTGCCAGCTCTGGTGTATATGGCTGGTGCCTTAGCCGCTTGCGCTACAAGCACCAAGCCTGTGTGCTCAGATTTCAGGGTCTTTCTCCACTCGTGGAGAATGACCTGTCTCTTCATCTAAGAAATACTTTCTTTTGCAATAAATGTATCTGTAATCACTGCATCACTGGCTCCATTAGGTCATGATACTCATTCTTGACAGTAGAAACTGTGCTACAAGGGAACATCAGGACAGACCTAACATCAGGAATGGGTTATAGATTTTGCAAAGCTCTTTCCATCGTCTTTGGAGAGAGAAAAAAAAAAAAAAAAAAGATGGCTTTTTTTTTAAACCCATCAATATGGTGTGTAGAAAGAGTTAAAATGGCAGATTTGAGTGCTATCCTTTGAAAAGCCTGTCTGTAAGATTGGGCTTTGGCTGGTGTTGGGAAGTTGGATTTAATAACCTGAGGACAGATATAGCTTACTGTGTCTAAATTCTTTGTACAAACAGTTTAGTTTATGCTGAACTCTTTTTCTTCTAAGGAATCTGGAATTTTGACAGGCTCTAAGCAGAGGGTCCCCTGCTTGACCAGTCCCTAGCAGACACTCTTGACACTTAGACCCCAATGAGCTTCCCTGAGGGACAGCATTCCACAAGCGCTATCAAAAGTTGCTGAGGGAATTCAATATGGCTCGTGCTACTCTGTTGGAAGAGGACTTAGAAGATTTTTTACTCAGTTTGTTTTAGACTTTTCTACATACATCTTTTCCCTTTGTTGATTTTGCCTCACATTCTCCCATTGTAATCAGTCATAGACATGAATAAGATTATTTGATGAATTCTGAGTCCTATTAGCAAATTGATCAAACCAGGTTGGTCAATGGAGACCTCAGACTCATATGGTGTTTTACATCAATGGATTTTCTAATATTGTACAAACATTGTATTCCTAGACTATATCCTACTTGATCCCAGAGTATCAGATTATTCATGAGGTGTTGCATACCTGCGGTGCCTCAACCCTGGGCCAGAGAACGGCACATGTCTTTGGTCTGCACAACATCAGTGCAGGAGCTCCACATACTGTTCCATTCCTCCCCACCACCACCACTTGTCCATGAAAAAATTATCTTCCATGAAACTGGTTCTTGGTGCCTAAATGATCTGTTCTGTGGCCTGTTAGGAACCCAGCCATACTCCAGGAGGAAGGTGTTGAGCGAGCAAGTGAAGCTTCATTTGTATTTATAGAGGCTCTCTGTTTTCTTGCATCACTGGCTGAGCTCTCTCTCCTGTTCCATCCCCCTCCTGCATCCTCCCAACCCAGTATCTGTGGAAAAATTGTCTTCCACAAAACCGGTCAGTCCCTGGTGTCAAAAACTTTGGAGACTGCTGTTGTACATGCACAAAATTGCTAGTATTTTTAGACCGTTTGAATCAATATTAATAAGTACTATTTGTCTACAATTTTCATTTTTAACTATTTTTATTAGGTTTAAATATAAATATCATACTTAACAGAAAGAATTAGGTTTTTTGATTAAAAATTTTGTTTATAAGCTGAAAATGTTTGAAAAGTATTGGAACTATCTGGCCTTTGAAATTATGACAGAATTCTTTCTTGTTAACATCTGGGCTTGGTGATTAATTGTAATGGAGTTTCTAACTAAATTTTTTCTATTTCTTATATGGAAATTAGCCTATTTAAGTTTTGACTTATGTTAAGGTCAATTTTGGCAAGTCATATTTCCCTACAAAACTCCTATTTTGTGTTTTAAATACGTTGTAGAAAGATTTTAGGATTAAAAAAAAAAAAAAGTACTCTGTTTTAATAGTTACTCTCCCCTTTTCCTTTCTTATTTTTGTTTTACCCTTGGTTAAGTTAACCAGCAATTGTTCTGTCATCCTAACATGTTACTGATGCAGGACAGGTGGTACCACGACTGCCGCCTTAGCTCTGACAGAATTGATGCTGTGGTGGGAGGAGGAACCAGCTTGCTGGAAGGGCCGGCCACCTGCAGGGCAGACACTGGCACCTTGTTGTCTTCTCCCTGTGCACTTCTGGCTGGTCAATTTCATGGATGGCACCTTGTAGTCTCCTCATGTGAGTTTCCAGGGCTTGAGAGTTCTGGCACTTTGCTGCTGATTGGACAACTGCCTGTAACTGAGGAAGACCCATGCCCTAAAAGTCAACATTGAGTTCTGGCAAAACAACCCTCTGCAACTACATAAACCCCTGAGCAGAGAGCCCAAGAACAGACTTCAAAGAGAGAGCAGGAGAGCTTGTTCCCCTCCTGGGTTCTCTCTGCCAGGAGCTTTGGTTTTTTTAAGTTGTAATTTTTGTTTCTGTGAATAAACCCTGTCTTACTACTGATCCTGTGATTCGTGGATTGATTCTTTGAATTGCCGAGATCAAGAACCTGAAACACTGGTATCATTACCAAAAAGTGTTCTTTTTTTTTTTAGTAATTACATATCTGCTATTTCCCAATCTCTATATTGCTGATTTTTGCCTTTAATTTTATATGTCCTTTGTCTTTCTCTTTTGCATTTCACTTTGATTTTTTTCTACCTTTTTTTGACATGGATCTTCATTCATTTATAGTTTTAATTTGCATTAATAGGATGTAGGAATACAATAGTTCCTGTGGCCAAATCCTTAAATGTATTCTAGGTATTCTGATAAAAAATACCCCCCTTATCCTTAATTTTTACAAAAATAATTAATTTTACATTGTATTTTACCTTTAAGAGTTTAATAAAAGAAGAAAAAGAAAGATTATAGAAGTAATGAAAAAATTCACAATTTTATTACAAATACCAAATATTACACTTGAAATAGCTGCAACACTTGTACTATAAATAGCCTTCACTTTTCATTAGAAAATTTCTTGAAAGGAGTGTGAAAAAAATTGAAACTTATGGGAAAACCATGTAGTCTTTGCTGGAAATAGTTTGTTGGTCTTTTTATTGCTAACTTATGGAGGCCAAAGGATATCAATAGTTCACAGGCTATCTTGAGACAAATTAGAAAAGAAACATAAAGTACACATATCTGAGTATAGTACATTGACCAAAGATGTGACAAATTGGTCTTTCTAAAAATGATATGGTGTGGTGGAGACAGCTAAGAGCTTGTTAGAAATTCCTACAAGTCCCAAGGGGATCAAATAGTTCAGAAACAGAACAGAACATGGTTCAGTATATTTTCACAGAATTCAAAGTTTTTGCAAAACTCAACTCAAGAAACCTTCAGGGAAAAACACACTTTGCTACTTTTTGTTTTTTGGTAACTTTTTGTATTCTCAAAATAATGTTCAAAAGCATTTGTGGGCCCCAGTGGCCCACAAATCTAACAACATTGATGAGAATCATGCCATTATGACAGCTGGACCTGGCTGGAACCAAGTTAGCGGGCAAGAGTGTCAATTTAATTGCAAAAGGCAGGTTTCCTCAAGTGGTAATCATTCTGAAGTTTGTTTTGCCTGCATTAGACACTATTTTAAGTAAAACTTGTCTTAGTATTTTATATCTTCCTCTGCTTCCCTTTGCAACTTATCAAGTATCAGATGTTTTAATGATGATTCATCTTTATGTCATTTTTATCACTGCTTTCCTTCTTTTATGTTGTATTTACACTGTACAAACCACTCAAAAGCTTTTCAATTCTCTGTTGATCCCATCTCTCTTCTTTTCATTAATCATTTTGGTAAGAAGTGTTCCTGGTCAAGACTCCCATCTCGCACCAGAATTATCACAATAGCTACTTGATGGCCTTTTGAATTTTTGTCCTTGTTCCTCTATTGTCTACTCTTAATATTAAAGCCGATGTGATACATACACACATCCATAAACAGATCCTGTTCCTCCTTTGTTGAAATACCTCTAATTCGATGGCATCTGCTTTGTGGAAGAGTTAATAGAAATTACTTAAAATGGCTATCAATGCCCGTGTTCAAGGCTTTTTAAACTAATGTATCTCTCTGACATCATTCCATGCTCCCTGAATACCTTGCTGTTCATATTGCAATGAGTTTGCTGCCTACTTCTTGAGTCAAACTTTTTTTTACCATGGTGAAAGAACTACAAAAGGGGTTTCTGGGAGTCCTATAGAAATTATAATGTTGTTTTCACAATGGAATTTCTTCTTCAGTATGTCCTTGGTCTCAGGGGTTCAAAAAATGAATCCGTGTACCACAGATGAGTGGGAAGACTGGATTTATTTTACAGAAAAAAAATACAGAGAAAAGCACCAGTGCTTCTGGCAGAGGCCAAAACCCAAGAGGGAAAAAATATTCCCCTGGGTCCTTTGTCTAGGGGTGTGTGTGTAAAACAAATGAATGGATACATGCCTTCAGTTCACAGGCCTAGGAAACTTACATGAAATTGACCGGGCCCAGGAAATGGGGTGTCAGTGGTTCAGCCAAGTGCAAAGGGAGGGAGATAGAGACCAGGGTGGAGACACTGTGGTGCTCCCTGAGGTGGCAACCTGGAGAAAGGTGTCCCCCCAGCAGTTGTTCAGCCCCTCCGGCCACTGGAACCTCCTGTGGCCTCCCCTGCCCTCAACCCACTGGCTCCTCTGCGGATTGCCACAGCACCAACACCTCCAGGGCTGAGAAGGCAGGTCCTCCCCTCAGATAGGCGCAAGAGTGCCCTGTATTAGTTTCACTAAATAGTAGAGCATTTAAAAACATTTAATGGATATTTTATTTTAATAAATAATGAAAAAATTAAATATAGCTTTATAAAAAATATTGTATTAAAATGAGAGTTCCCTGTTTGCTTATAATTTTCGATGGAAATTTTCTTTAATAAATTTAACTTGCTTTTCTAAACTTACACATTAACATCATTGGCTTAGAGTTAAGAAGTGTCAAATTCTTTTAGTTTCATGTATTAATATTTTAACAAATCACATTATGTTGAAAAAATTTTCTGTGTAGGTTTTTTGAAGTATAATAGACAGATAAATTATATATATTTAAGGTATAACATATAATGCTTAAAAATGAATATATATTGAGAAATAATTACCTCAGAGTATATACTTAACATATATTTAGTCAATGAACATGTTTTGTTTAAACATACTATGCCACAGTAACTTTTTGACATAAATATGTTTTTTCATATTTCTAGAACATTTTTTGAAAACATATGCACACGTTTTTAATAATTTATAATTCTCTGGTATTTTAAAACATTTTTATGGCTCAGTGGAACTCCATGGTATACATATACCATATTTTGCTAATCAGGTTATGAATTTATGGGCACTTTGGTTGATTCCCACAACTTTGCAACTGCGAATTGTGCTGCAATAAACATTCAAGTGTAGGAGCCATTTTGATAAAATAACTTTTTTCCCTTTTTGGTTAATACCTAATAGTGGGATTGCTGGATCAAATGGTAGGTCTATTTTTAGTTCTTCAAGCAATCTCTATGCTATTTTCTGTGGAGATTATACTAGTTTGCAGTCCCACCAACCAGTGTAGAAGTGTTCCTTTTTCTCCATATCCATGATAGCATCTATTGTTTTGTTTTGTTTTTTGGTAAAAATCATTCTCTCTGGAGTTAGATGTTACCTCACTGTGGTTGATTTGCATTTCCCTAATGTTTAGAGACACTGAGCATTTTTTTAGTATGTTTATTGCCCATTAGTTTCTTTTCTTTTGAAAAGGTCTGTCTTTTGCTCACTTTTTAACGGCATTATTTGTTGTCTTCTTGCTGATTTTGTGAATTCTTTGTAGCTTCTGGATATTAGCCCTTTATCAGATGTACATGCATGCAGACATTTTCTCCCTTTCTGTAGGTTGTCTATTCACTCTGCTGATTGTTTCCTTGGCTGTGCAGAAGCTTTTTCATTTAAGTCAGGTCTCATTTGTTAATTTGTGATTGCCTTTGGGGACTTCCACATAAATTATTTGCCTAGGCTGATATCTGTGAGAGGTTTTATAACAGTTTTTTCTAGAATTCTTATAGTTTTATGCCTTAAGTTTAAGTCTATTATCTGTAGTGAATTAATTTTTATGAGTGGTAATAGGTACAGATCTTGTATCAGTCTTCTACATGGGGCTATCCTAAATATCCAGTACCATTTTTTTGAATTAGGATTGTTTTCCCCAGTGCATATGATTGGCTGCTTTGTCAAAGATCAGAAGATAGTATGAGGATGGTTTTATATGCAGGTTTTCTATTCTGATCCACTTGCCTATGTCTCTGTTCTTGTGCCCAAGCTATTTTGGTTAATGTACAGCATTGTGATATAGCTTGAGGTCTAAAAAAATGATGCCTCCCTCCTTGGCCTTTTTGCTTAAGGTTGCTTTGGCTATTTATTTTATTTTCTGATTCCATGTGAAGCATAGAATTAATTTTTCTAGATCAGTGAAAAATGATGTTAGTATTTTCATGGGGATTGTATTGAATCTTTAGATCTCTTTGGGTACTATAGATATTTTTAACAGTGTTGATTCTGATGATCCATTTGAGTGATGTGTTTTTCTATTTGTTTACAGCCTCTGTGAGTTTTCTCCTCAGAATCCTGTAGTTTTCCTAGTAGAGGTATTTTATTTCCTTGTTAAATGTATTTCTGGGTATTTCATTCTCTTTGTTGCTGTTGTGAAAGGTACTGACTCTTTGATTCTCAGCTTCACTGTTGCTTAGTGTATTAGAATGTAAGAACCTGGATAGAACTGGACACCATTCTTACAAGAATGGAAAAACAGACATCACATGTACTCACTATTAAATTGGAACTCAGAGATCAATAACCATGTGCACATTTGGTAGTAAAACTTAACAGACAGTAAGCAGGTGGGAGGGGCCTCCAAAGCAAATTCAAACCTAATGGTTGGGATGCACACTATCAGGATGGCAGGCTGACTTACAACTTTGACTCAAGCTGTAGAAAAACAATTCATGTAACCAAAACATTTGTATCTCAGTAATATTCTGGATTTATTCAATGAGGAAATAAAAACATCTTTAGAAAACAATTTTAAAAGCTAGGAAATAACTTTTAGAAAATGGTTTCATTGAAGGTTTGGAATGCCATTATAATAGCGAATTATTATAATAGTGAAACAAGTGACTGTTTTAACTTACAAATGAGAAACTGGAATCTGTAAGATACACTGATTTTTTTCAGTGTCACACAACTATGTGTCAGAAATAGCACTTAAACTAATTTCTCTCAAGGTTCTTAGCATTGTATCACACCATGGTAACTTAAACAACAATACATATTCTTGATGTATTAACTGCAAATTTTTTTATTAATATTAAATCATAGCTGTGTACATTCACTGGTGTTAAAGTGTATATGTTCCATGAGAAATTATCGATATATACTAACATATTAAATTGAGTTTGTGAAAATAATAAGGTATTAATGCCAGGAACCTGCTTGGCAAAGTTATTAGAAAAACCTGGGACTACATTGGCACAGGATGGGAGTAGATCAGCTTAGGATGGAAAAGAGAGAGAGAAAATAGCAGGATCAGGAGGACCTTCCTCAATAGGAAAGGCAACCTCAGCTTTATTGCACATCTTTTATATATAGTAGCTTGAAGGCATGATTTTGTCATAATTGCATAACTTGATTAAAAACAACCTAAAAGCAAAATAGCATTCTCAGCAGTCTGTGCTGACAAAAGGGCATGTCTCCATTCTAATCTGGTTCAGGAATCAGCCATAACAGGAAACAGCTAGGGCCAGGTTGCATTCAGTCCTTCACTCAAATGCAGTTCCTCAAAACTGGGGGTCTTTCCCTCTCAGGAGGTCGGCTCCCAACAGATTAACATATATATTCTGTGATGTATCATGTAATTTCTTTTCTTTCTTTCTTTTCTTTTTTGAGGCAGAATCTCAAAGTGCTGTGGCATCATAGGTCACAGCAACCTCTAACTCATGGGCTTAAGTGATTCTCTTGCCTCATCCTCCCAAGTAGCTGGACTATAGGTGCCTGCCACAATGCCCAGCTATTTTTAGAGAAGAGGTCTGGCTCTGGTTCAGGCTGGTCTCAAAGTCATGAACTTAGGCGATCCTCCAGCCTCGTCGTCTCAGAGTTCTAGTGATACTGCAATTTCGTCCTCAAGTAGGTTCTTAGTCCCTGGAATTCAAAGAATGAATCCACAGACCACAGATTAGTGGTAATACAGGATTTATTTTATAGAAAAGAATACAGAAAAAGCACCAATACCTCTTAGCATATCTTCTCTTTGCCTGGGTTTTTGCCTAGATGTAGATATAGTCGTATTGGTCCTTTGCAGTTACATTTGGCCAGGACTTGGTCTCAGGACAAGTTCCTTCCACTGGGGGAAGTTGAATGAGTGCATTAATGAATGGATACAGTCCCTTTTGCTAGGGGCAAAATGAATGAAGGAGTTTATGAATGGGTACAGTCCAATTGTGAAATTGACCAGGCATAGGAAATTTATATGAAATTGACTAGGCCAAGGGAATGAGGGGTCCCCCAATGGAGGAACAATCACAGGTGGGTGTTGCCCAGAGCTAAGGGGAGGACTTGCTGTCTTGCTCTGGGGCTGTTGGTGCAGCTGCAGCTGGCAGAGGAACCAGTGGGTTGAAGTATGAGGGTCCCAGCAGGAGGCTCCAGTAGTCTGAGGGGACAGACACCTGCTGGGGGGACGCCTTCAGGTTGCCAGCTCAGGAAGAACCATAATGTCTCTGCGTTGGCCTCTGTCTTTCTCCCCTTGCACTTGGCTGAACCCGGAACCCCCCAATTCTTAGTGTAGTAACCAACCCGGCAAGAAGACCCCCACAGGCCCCTAACTGTTTCAGCCTGAGTCCCTGCCATTTCAAACCTACCTTCTTTGTTTAATTCTGAGAACAGGTTACAAGGAAGTTCTGAGTTCCCTGGCTCCCTTGCCAAACAATGGTAAAAACTCACTCAAACAGAATTTCCCAGGTTTGTAACCCCCCTGAACTTACCTCAACCCCCTAACAGTGGCTAACCAATGGTGGAAAGCTTACTCAAACTCAGTTTCCCAAGCCAAGTTTATCCCCATGCCAGCAGCCATGATGTAACCCCTGACTTGCTCTAACCCCGCCCTCATGCCAACCGCCATGCTGTAGCCCCCCTGAGCCAACACTGTAACCCCACCCCTGGGCTAACTGGCCATGTTCTGCTTCTGTGTTTGTTCACTTGCCACAGAGCAATAAAAAAAGGTATAAAAGGCAGCCTGCTTTTCTCTTCAGGGCCCTTCACCTTTGAGCAGAGGCTGGCCTGCACAGGTGTATAAACCTGAAGTGGGGTCATAGTCTTTCTTCCATGTGGCAATCGCCTATAACACTAGGCCTGTTCAATTTCATGTAGGTTTCCTAGGCCTGAGAATGGAAAAGATTATATCCATTCATTTGTTGGACTCTATATATACCCTTGACCAAGGACCCAAAGGAGAGATTATTTTTCTGACTTGAGTGTTTCGCTCTGCCAGAAGCTCTGTTGCTTTACCTGTATTGTTTATCTATGTAAAATAATTCCAGTCTTACCACTAATTTGTGGTCCGTGGATTCGTTCTTCAAATCCTTGATACCAAGGACCTACTGAAGAAGAAATTCCTATATCACTGGGACTGTGAAATGGTCAGAGGGAAGCAGCAGCCTGTAAAGGGCTCTCTAGGTTCAAGGGTGGTTCTGGGATTGGCACCAGCAGCAGTTGCCCTCTCTGCTAAGCTTGGTTCTCTAGGTCTGCCTCCCCTTGTCTGCTGCACCAACACTGCAGGGGCAAAGATTCAGAAGGCACGGCAGGTCCTCCCGAGTGGCTGGCACTAACCAAGCTGGGATGCACCAGCCCCTTCGTATCACTGGATTATAGGCATAAGCCACTGCACCCGCCCTATCATGTAAATATTTAAAGTGCAGCATTTTTATTAAAGATTTTGGCAATTAAATGGGAAAATATTAGAGAAAAAATGTTCTTTTATTAAAGTAAAATTCATTCTTTTTGATGTACAGTTCTCTTGGTTTTGAAAAAATGCACCTAATAGTTAGTGTACCTAACAGCACAATCAATATGCAGAACTGTTCCTTCACTTCGAAATAATCTTTGTGATATACCTGTCTGTAACTTCCGCAAATCACTAATCTGTTTTGGTATGTTTTCTGTTCCTACAGTTTTTCCATTTCAAGCATGCCACATAGTTAGAAGCATGAAAGATTTAGCTTTTTGAACCTAGCTTTGTCATTTAGCATAATGTATTTCATATTTATATATGCTGCTGCATGTAGCAGGACTTCTTTGCTGACTAAATAGTTCATTGCATAGATGTATCACTGTTTGTTTATTCATTTGCCCACTGAAAGTTCTTCCTAGGCTAGGCAATAATGAGTAAAGCCACTGCAAACTCCGTGTAAAGGAGTTTGTTAGAACAAAAGTTTTATTTGTCTTGAGTAAATACTTTTAAAAGTGGGATTGCTGAGTTTTATGTAAGTGCATGTTAAATTTATATGAAACTGCCAAAGCATTTTTCAGAAAGGATATACCATAAAGGTAAATTTAATGCTGTATTTTGACTATATCTGGTACAAAGCAGCATTTTCTTTTTTTTTTTATTATAGATAAAAACATGCACCATAGATGTGGCCCGACCCATTAACCTCCCTCAACTCAAACCTCCCCCCTCCCTTCCCCTTCCTTGGTCCTTTCCTCATAGTCTTGTGGTATAGTTGGGTTATAGCCTTCATGTGAAAGCTATAGTTTAGCTTCATAGTAGGGCTGAGTACATTGGATACTTTTTCTTCCATTACTGGGA
>CAUYPK010105574.1:0-11057 GCA_963574355.1 Loris lydekkerianus
CCACGGTGACTGGGAAAATGCCAGGAAGGCTATGTTGAATATTGGGATGAAAATGTGTCAAATGGTTTATGAAGCTAGTATATGATGCACCATGATCATATCAATGTACACAGCTATGATTTAATAAATAAAAAAAAAAAATAAAAAAAAAAAAAAGAAAATGTAAAAAAAAAAAAGAAATGATGGTAGCTTGTTGTCTTGATGGTTGTCATCCCTTTCTACTGCTCTCATGGTGCAAACTTACTCCAAGAGGCTAAGAGAGCAGGAATGGAGCTAACAAATCTTTTATACATAGGTTGCAATTATGAATACTAAAATAAATGTATTGAGGTAAGTGTAACATTGATTAACTTTAATAGAGACTAAATATTTTGCCATTTGATTAATATAATGGACATTGACATTTCTGCTACTTTAAGTATCATGTCACAAGAACATATACAAAGAAGGTAAATATATAACTCTGATAAAATAAATAAAACACAGAAACTGAAGTACATGTCTTAAATCAAATATCTCAGTGTATTAGTTCTATGCACATATACTGTTTATGTTTAAATGTAGTGAAGAACAGAAAGGCATTTTTATTAAATCAAAAGGCTCTGTTTCTATAAACCAAACATTAAAAAATAATTTCTTAATATATGGGAATCAAATCCACACAATAATTATTCATATTGCTTACACCCTTTAAGATTTGATAAGACTGACTTTACAACAAGACCCTTTTTTTTTTTTTTTTTTTTTTTTTTGCCATTATATGGTTAAGTCATTATGGTAACTCTTATTTGTTGCATAGTCTCAATAAATTGCTAAAAATGAAACAATAAACATTTTCATTTAAAAATGTAGTTTGTCTTAATTAGCATCTTATTTTAATCATCTACATAGCATCTGGGATTCAACCTTTAGTAGGCAGAATGTGTCCCATGTTTATGAAGCCCCAAATTTGCCATGTACATTTCTCTTTTTTAAAAATGGCTAAATTAGGGCAGTGCCTGTGGCTCAAAAGAGTAGGGCGCCAGCCCCAAATGCTAGAGGTCATGAGTTCAAACCCAGCCCCAGCCAAAAACTGCAAAAAAAAAAAAAAAAAAAAAAGGAAAGAAAAGAAAAAATAAGCTCATTCATGATGGCTACAGAAACTATAAACTACTTGTGAATAAATTCTATAAAATATATATATAAAAAGAAATACAGAGGAGTCATATCATATGCCCATTTATCATATACAAATCAAATTATATTTAGGCCATGCTGCCCATGTTCCTGTTTTTTTTGTTTTTTTTTTAAAGATATGTCTATTTCATGCAATAGAGATCCCTAACACTAGCTAAGTTCTTCACTGGGTGTTCAACTTACGAAACAGCAATCTGTTTCAGTACTGTAAGGAAAAGCTGTGCTGAATTTAGTGTGAGATTACATCTGTATACTGTTCTTCAGGGGCAATTTAAGGAATTTTCAAGGATGATTTTGACGATAAACAATTGTTACCTCCAATGCTTGTTTTGGAAACCTGAATAAGTCTTCACTGTGCTATGCATTTTTTAAGGGGATAAGGCAAGGCCAAGAGAAATGGAGTTTGGGGGTTATGATATTATACCCAATATTAAAATAAAGCATACAGTAGATTCAAAAGAAGCAGAAAACTGTCAGCCTGTGCCCCTCCACCACTCCTTACTGGAGGCATTCTGAGGCAGAATGCTCAGGACTGCCAAACATCTGCCTTCCCTTTATTGCTTTTCTTCCTGGCTAATTGAGTTAAAACATCTCCATTATTAAGAAAATATGCCTGCCTCCAGACTTTAGAACAATGGCAGCCCTCTGTAAATAAGCCTCCAGGTGGCAAAGGTGAAGTGTGTTGGTTTTCCTCTAACTGGTGTGTGCACTTGGAATGTTAGGGGCTAGGATTCCAAGATTCTGGTAATGCTTGGATGCTCTGGTATGTGAGTGATGGGGAAGACCATGTAAGGTAGAAGAGGTCACAAGGATGGGAAAAATTAGAGAGCTCCCCGACAAAGTGTAAAGAAGGCTTCTCTGAGTCAGTGCTTTGCTGCTCTGTCCCTTTTGGGGGTGTAGTGTGTTGTACAGGAAGAGGAAGGCTACTGACTCCCTTGGCCTATTCTCTTCCCTGGGACTAACAAAAGCCCCTAAACATACCCTGGGGGTTACCATGACAAGGGAAAATGCTTCCCAGTTGGCTATATCAGAAACAATGTAATGCAAACATTACTCTTGCCCAGATGAATGTAGACTGTATCGTGCAATTACAATCAGAATCCCAACTGTCCTTTCTGTTTGCTTGTTTTTGGAACTGGATGAGCTGGGTCTAAATATATATGACAATTGCCAAGAGAAATGAAGTGGAAGACGTTATTCTTAGTAAAGCATCACAAGAACGGAGAAGCATGAATCCTATGTACTCAATTTTGATATGAGGACAATTAATGAGAATTAAGGTCATGGTGGGGGTGGGGGAAGGGGAGAGCAGAGAGAGAAAGAAGGAGGGAGGGGTGGAGAAAGGAAGAGCAGAGGGAGGGAGGGAGGGAGGGGTTGGGGCCTTGATGTGTACCACACCTTTTGGGGACAAGACAGGATTGAAAAAGGGACTTTGCCTAACAAATGCAATCAGTGTAACCTGGATTATTGTACCCTCAATGAATCCCCAACAATAATAAAAAAACAAAACAAACAAACAAAAAAAAAAACCCCAAAAAATGAGTGGGAAGCTTTTACCCTATCAGCTATAAATAGACACTAAAAAGAGTGCAATAAAAATCCTATGGTACTAGAATAGGAATAGCCTCATGAATAGGCATTCTATAATAGACATACTCTTATTTGACAATGTGAATGTTACTTTCTTTACATTACTATTATTATTATTGTTTAATACTTTGTTGCAGCATTCGTCTGATTTCTTTTCTGAATGTATTTGTCTTCGTCCATTCTTTGTGAGGTTTTTGTTTCTGGTCCCTATCTTAAACATTGTTATTGTTGTTAAAGTTTTTAAGCCTTTTTAATTTTGTGAAGGCAAAAAGTGGAAGCCTAATGAACACATGTATATGTGAAAAAAAAAGAATAAAAGAATGTCTTTTCACAAAAAATAAAAAAGAATAGGAATAAATCATGAAAATATAAAGTAAACACCTCATTGCAGTCATTAAGCAACACATTTACTGGGCACATACTGTGTGCCAGATCATAGGTTTAAAAACTTCGGACAATACACAGCCACAGCCCTTCTGGAGATGACAGTCCATAGTGGGTGAGCTACGGACTGAGTATTTACAAAGTATGAGAACTCATGGAGGGAGAATGCTATGAGAAATAGAATATGCTAATTCTTCCTCACTCAAGAGAAGCTGCTCTGAGACTGGGTCTGGAAGGATTGCTAAATAGTTAGCCAAGTTAAGAAGGGAGAGGAAGAAGGACATTCTCCAGCCAAGGGAACCACTGTGTCAGAGCTGTTTGGCATATGTGAATATAGGGAAGCATGGTGCTCATGGAAGGAAATCTCAGAACATGAACTTGCATAGAGGCAGACTTTGCAGGGTCTAGAGAGTCTGAGAGAACTCCTAATTTTATCTTAAGAGGAATGCAATTGGAAACCCTTGAAACTCCCTAAATTCCCTTAGCTTTCTATTATTGTTAATTTATAAATTTCAATGCAATCTCAATTGGTAAATGATATCTCTGTATATCCCTGTGATGCAGAATATATTTTAACAGAAATATCAATGAATATTGTTTATCAGGTACAAAAGAACTAATATCTATATCAATAAAAGTATCCCTTTTGCTTGGTACTTTTCTTTTTCTGAGCTTACTATTTCCTCTGTATACTTTTATGGGATACTCTTTGCCTAGCAATTCTCCCCCAATTTATGTATGTACTTGTGTGTGTGGTGGTGGTTTCCATTTTCTTTTCGTTTTTTGTTTTTTTTTAAGGAATTGGCCACATTTCTCCATTCCATTTATTTCTTCAAATAGTTATCTTTAAATTGCTTAATATATAGAATTTGAAACATAAAAATGTAAAACTATATAATAAACTCCCATGTGTAAGGATGGTATTATGGCTGTGTTAAACTGAGAGGCCTTATTTTTAGTGATGCATAATGAAATATTTACAGATGAAATGATAGGTTGTCTGAGATTTGCTTTTGCTTTTTTATGAGATTTGCTTTAAAATAACATTTCCTCAAATAATTTTGATGCAGGGCTTACATGATAGTGAGACAAATGAAGAGGTTTGAGAGCTAGATTTACAGGGATGATAGAAACTCGGTAGTCAAGGTAAATGCTATCTTCATGCAATGCAGTCAGGTCTCATATAATAGTTTTGGTCAGTGACAGAGTGCATATGTGAACATGGTCCCAAGAGATTATAATGAAGCATATATGGAAATCTGATATGTGGCACTTGGTATTATCGTTGAAGATCGAGTACGGAAAATGGCTAATATTCAGTAATAGGGCTGGGATGTTTGATTTTCTATATAAAATATGCAAGAGTATAAATAAAAAACATGTGATCTAGGTTTATGTTAAACCATGGTTGCCTATGTTCATAACACTCCATGGTGTTTGCGCAGTAAAATTGTCTAATGATGCATTTCTTGGAGTGTATCCCCATCATTATACAACTCACAACTGTATAGAAAAAATCAAAATCAGTGCCAAGAAATCCACAATGAGCAATATTATCAAAAATAAATAAACATAAGAATCCAATCCTGTATGTCTCACTCTGCCTCAGTTGCTTCAGCCTAAACCCAGCTCTAGTTCCAACAAAATTTTATACAAAAACATCTAGCTAGCCATGGAGCTATAGTTTGATGATTTTATTTTAGTTTTTTAACAAATGGATTAGAATTAAACTTTGTCTTTGAGCAATGAGAACTTAACATTTGCAACACTATCTCTTCAAAAACAAAAGAGTATTAATATGATTTTGCTTATCTTCTACCCACTCAGAATTTTAGTTTTCATGCCCGTACTTTTACTTAGCACCTTTTACCTTAAGACTTCTTAAGTGATTATTATTAACATCATCCAACTCTGCAAATTCATTATGGACAATTGTTTAGACTTAATTATGTTTTACTAGCTACGTTGCTCTTTACTGTGTCTTCACTTCCCCTCTCTTGAGCTCTGTGTTTGGTCTTTTGTAGTTGTTACTGAGTAATTGACTGAATGATTCCAGTGTATGTTTGAGAAGTGGACACAAATGAGGATGGCATTGATACCACAAGGTAATAATAATTAGGTAATTATAAGGGTGAGCAGAGGAAACCAGACACAAAGAAGAATGTGGTGTATGATTCAGCTTACATAAGGATAGCACTAGGTAAAACCAATCTGTGGAGTATGAAACGGGCTTGGCCTGTGGAATAACTACTATAATAGGTCATGGGGTGGCTTCTGAGGTGCTGGCAATATTCTGTTTCTTGACCCAGGTTATATATGAATGTTCATTTTACAAAAAATACATTAAGCAGAACATGCATAAGATAGACACTTTTCTGTATGAATTTTCTACTGTAAAAACGTTAAAAGTAAGGGTGAGAGTCTTTTGGGGGGTGAAAAGGATGACTACTATTTAGAATATTCTGAATTCAAGATGGGTATAGGATAGGGGTTCTCAAAGTGTGATCCTCAGGACAGCATCAGCATCATCGGAAAGTGTTAGGAAAGCAAATCTTGGGTCCCATCTCAGAGATACTGAATCAAAAATTCAACAGGCAGGGTCCACCAGTTTGTGTTTTAATAAGCTCCCAGGTAGTTCTAGTAAACACTAATGTTGAGAAATAGTTCTGTAGGCTATTTAGACAGATATACTAGATATTGGGCTAAGTTGTGTATGAAGTTCAGCAGAACAAGGTTTGGGCTGGAATTATAGTTTTGTGATTTGCATCATTTATTTAAAGTGATCCTTGAACCCATGGGAGTGATGAACTCCCTCAAGGACATTACATTTAGTAAAAAGAAGAAAGGGCAGAAAAGTATTCCTGGGACACAGCAGTATTTCAGAGATAAGTAGGAAAAAAGATACTGCTTGAAATGATGGCATAAACACATAGATATTATTCAGCTTTAAAATATGTTGAAGATGAACATTTAAATGGAAAGATTTTTGTGATGCATTTTAAGTGAAGAAAGACAATTAAAGGGCATAAAACTTATGACTACATATGCATGTGTTGTTCATCTTTAATCTATGCAATTAAAACTATATTTTTATTTTCTTTCTTTTGCTTATCTGTACTTTCTCTTTTTTCCCAAACATAAACATGTCTTACATTTTGAAAATAAGGGAAAAAATCAAATAAAATTATTTTTAAAGGATGAAAGATATCTTACATCCCTGAAACTAGATAAAATAGACATGAAGAAAACGCAATTTTCTTATCTTATAAAATAGACATGAAGAAAACGCAATTTTGAGATTTAAAAAGTCTATGTTAAAGATGAAAAGCACAATTGCAAAATTTTAAACTGTAATAGAGACAGAGAATAGGGTACTTCAGGAAATTGAAGCAGCACATTAGAAAATGAATTGCATAAATTCTTTCAGAATGTGGAAGAAAAGAACAAGAAGCAGAACATAATGGCAGTAAAGATAAATAAAATACAGACACAAGAGACAGTTGTTTATAAAACCCAGAGGTCAGCGCCTGCTTCTATTGCAGTTTCTCCCAATCTTT
This sequence comes from Loris lydekkerianus, assembly GCA_963574355.1. NCBI lineage: Eukaryota > Metazoa > Chordata > Mammalia > Primates > Lorisidae > Loris > Loris lydekkerianus. The sequence continues at coordinate 6,708 of CAUYPK010105574.1, forward strand.
TACCACCCACACAATAGCTAGAGTGATCTATTAACAGTGTAAATCAGACCAGCTCACCCCCCTTAGTAAGTTATATTTTAGATGAAAGGCAAGATTCTCAGCTGGCTGCACTCCAGATACATTGGTCTTCTTTGTGTTCTTGGAGGACCAAGTTCTTCATCTCCAGGATTTTGGGAATGCTATTGTCCCCACCAGAAATATTCTCAATTCTCTTCTTCAAGTCACAGCTTAAATTAAACTTCCTTACCTGTCCTATGTATCATAGTACGTGGTTATAATTTGTTCATACATCTTTCACCACAGGATTAATTTAGTGTGGTTATGGACCACATCTAGTCCATTTTCCCCTGTTATGCTGCATATCACACAGTTCCTAGAACATAGTAGGTGCCCAATAAATACTTGCTAATTAATAATCATCTCTGATGTTCTCCTATTTGTGTGTTTTCATGGTTATTTTAAATGGAAGTTGGAAAATAGATTCTACATCTATGCTTATTCCACCTTCTTACACAGATATTTCCAGAGGCAAGAATTTAACTGCAGGTCTTCCTATTATTTAAACTAATTTCTAGAAGTAAGCTAACCAAATTTTATAAATTGTGTTGTCCATTTGGAGTTTTTGAGTGAGGTATTCAGATCGCCTGGAAGAATAAAAATGGCTTCAAAACCTGCCTTGCATAATCTCAGTGAGCAATTTATGCATCAATAAACCCTAGTTCAATAAATGGCAGGGGCTATCTTTTAATTATATTATCTGTCATCTAAAACATCTCTGTCCAAATTGTGAGTGTCTTATAAATGCTTATTGAATTAATTATTAATAGATGTGTTTTCTTGCAGAATTATAGTGTTTTCTATATCCATCCTCTCATCACCAAATGGACCTCCCTTCCCTACCAAAGTGATCAATTGAAATAAAAGAAGTTAACTGCTTATTACTATCCACTTTTATTACCAAATAGACCTCCCTTCCCTACCAAATGTAATGTATTCACTGAAATAAAAGGAGTTAACTCCTTATTGAAAACAATAATCAAAAGTTTCTATATTTCAAAATGTCTTTAGAAATGTTATGTGTTCAGCTTCTTTATATCCACAATATTTGCATTGGTTATCCACTGCCACATATCAGATTACCACAAAATATAACAGCTTAGAATAACACACATTTATTATATCACAGTTTCTATAAGTCAGGAATCCAAAAGGGCTCAGCTGGGGCTTCTGGCTCAGGGTCTCTCACAAGGTTGTAGTCATTTCAAAACTTGACTTGGGTAGGATCCTCTTCCAAGCTCCTCCAAGATCACTTATGGGTCTTTGCAGACTTCAGTTTCTACCTGGTGTTGGTTAGAGGACTCAGTTTCTTGCATTGGATCTTCCCACAGGGCAGCCTGTGGGAAGCTTGATTTTACTGGGAGAAAATTCAAAAATAACAAATTTCTAGAATAATAGTCAGAAAAAAAACAATTTAAAAAGGTGTTATTTACAATAAGAATAACAAACTATAAGGCACTTAAGAATAAACCTAAAACTATGTATGGAAGATCTATATGGAGAAAATTCTAAAATCTTGCTAATAAGCACCAAATGAGACTACGTATGTGGTGAGGTAGTCCATGTTTATAGATAGGTTGACCCATTATAATAAAGATGTTAACTAACTCTTTCCAAATAAATTCCATGAACTTCCAAATTCTTAAGAGAATTTCTCATAATATCTGAGAAGTTGGTTCTAAAATTTTTATGTTAAGACCTTAGACTCAAGAAGAGTCAAACTACTTTAAAAGAAGAGATGGGAGAAAAATCATGCTGTTCTTGGTATCAAGTTTTATTTAGTGCTATAAAATTCAGACAGAATAGTTTTGATGCAGGAACAGGTAACAGGATGGAAGAGGGCATCCAGAAATAGGCCTGTATACACATGGAATTTTGATATGTGACAGAGGAGTCAGAGAAAGGACAAAGCCTTCAATAAATGGCAGGGATGGCTGGTTTTCTGTATGAAAACAAAGATGAAATCCTACTTTACATCATGTACAAAAACCAATTACTTTATATATGTATGAAAAGCACAACAATAAAAGTTTTAGAAGAATTTATCTAATACTGTCTTTTTATCTTTTGTTTAATATATTATCTTTTGACCTCAAGATAGGAAAGAATTATCTTACGTAAAGCACACAAAAAATGTATCTATATTAAAATTAAAAGTTTATTCTACTGTAAAGTGAAAATACAAGTCACAAATTTGGAGACATGTAACATATTTATTTTAATTAACAAAGTAATATTGTATATGTGTGTGTATTATTTGTCAAACTATTGAAAAAAGGACAAAACATTGAAAAGCTTTTTACAAAAAAGAAAAAATAATGAATAAAGCTATGGGAGGATATTTAGCTTCATTAGTAATTGGGGAAATGCATTTATTACCACAATAAGATATTGTTTACTGACTTCATTAGCAAAATTAAGATGCCTAATCCATTAAATTTGGATTCTTGATGGTATTTCAAAAAAGAGAGTCCTACAGTGTAATTCCATTCCTACAAAACTCTAGAAAATGCAAAGTAATCTGTAGAAATGAAGAGTTGATCAGGGGCATGAAGAAAATTCTGAGCATAATGCATATTTTCACTGCTTTGCTTATGGTTATGGTTTCATTAATGTATCCATAAGTCAAAACTTAGCAAGTTGTGCACTTCAAATATGTGCAAGTTTGTTGCATGTCAATCACACTTCAATAAAAGAGTTTACACACAAAAATAAGATGCCTAACAACTTGCTTTTTTGTATGACCAATAGAATATTGAGTAAAGAATGGGATATAAAATATTATGACATCTATTTTGTTAACTGGTTTTTTCTATCACCTTCTTGGCTTGCATGCTTTGATGAAACAAGGTACAATTTTTGAACAATCCACCAGACAAAGAACTGAGGATAACCTCTGGCCAAGAGCTGGCAAGTAACTAAGACCCATACTCTAACAGTCTATGAAGGAATAAATCCTACCAACAACCACATGGACTTGGAAGCAAATCCTTCCCCAGCTGAGTCTTCAGATGAGACCTTAAGCCTGGATGACACCTTGAATATAGCCATAGCTATATCCAGTCCATTCAATCCTAGTATCTTGTAATGAAAACCCTCTGTGGCACGTTCTATCTCCAATGTTTCCAGTGTAAAATTTCCAATGTACACACATGTGATTTTAACATGATCTGTCTTATACAGGTTGTGCCAAAAGTCTCCCCTAAAGTCACCATGGGAAATTGTAGGTAAATGCACATTTATTTACAAAACATTCATTAAAAAATTCTACAAAATATTTACAAAATATTCTTCACAGGTGATCATCTATTTGTAAAATTTTGTAATGATTATTTCGTAAAAAAGGTACAAGTTAGATATAATTTACCATTTTCTCTGTGTGTGGTGACTTTAGGGGAGATTTCTGAGGCGACACCCTTTAGTTTAGACATCAAATATTTGTGTTAATACTCCATATAATGAGGTATTACATACTGTATGACAATATGGTGGTTTTAGTGCAGTCAAAAAGAAATTTGGTCTTATGGTTACTTCCTTTTGACAAAGGAAGGTGATAAAATGTATGGTGGGTGAGCTTAACTTTTCTAAGTCTGGCTGATGTTTTTCGAACAAGAATGAGTAATTATATTTACTTAACATCTACTGTGAAGAGATTTTTGTTAACCTTATCAATTGCCCAATATACTTCACCTTGCACTGGGATTCTTTTTTTTTTTTGGTCCAAGCAAGCCGAATATAATCTTTTTTTTTTTTTCATTTTTATTTATTTATTTTTTTTATTAAATAATAGCTGTGTACATTAATATGATCATGGGGCACCATACACTGGCTTTATAAACAGTTTGACACATTTTCATCACACTGGTTAACATTGCATTCCTGGCATTTTCTTAGTTATTGTGTTAAGACAATTATATTCTACATTAACTTTCACATGTACCCTTGTAAGATGCACTGTAGGTGCAATCCCACCAATCACCCTCCCTCCGCCCACCTCCCACCTTCCTCCCTTCCCTTTCCCTCTTCCCCCAATTCTTAAATTATAACTGGGTTATAGCTTTCATATGAAATCCCTAAATTAGTGGCATAGTAGGGCTGAGCACATTGGATACTTTTTCTTCCATTCTTGAGATACTTTAATAAGAAGAATATGTTCCAGCTCCATCCATGTAAACATGAAAGAGGTAAAGTCTCCATCTTTCTTTAAGGCTGCATAATATTCCATGGTGTACATATATCACAATTTATTAATCCATTTGTGGATCCATGGGCACTTGGGCTTTTTCCATGACT
>CAUYPK010105582.1:0-66015 GCA_963574355.1 Loris lydekkerianus
ATGTTAGGCACCTGAAGAATGAGGACTTTTAACAGTAACAGCTGCCCACTAATTATATTTAATTCATACTATTACAGACTTTCAGTGCTGCTATCCCGTACTTCTCTTAGTAGGCAGTAAATATTCTAGAACCTAATAAAAAATAATTTCTTTAGAGATATTCCATTTCTGAGGATTTTCTGTTGCTAGACTGCTCTTCCCTTCATTAAGGAAGAAAAAGAAAATTTCACTAGTGCTCAGGAAGTGCTGGAAACAGAGAGGAAGAGGCTGGTGGGATTGAGCTGGAAGAAAAACAAGAAGGGAGACATGGATGGGAGAATAGCGAGGAGAGAGAACTGGAGAGGCTGAGTCTAGGCCGAGAGAGCTGAGCGCCCAGGAGGGAGAGGGTGCTATGGGGGAGGGGTGTCCAGGAGGAAGGGCTGTGGCTCATTTTACTACTGCTTCTATTAATCCAATTAAAGTGTTAAAAATCAGATCTCACGTGAAGCTTTGAACATGAACTTTTCATTATAGCCCTGGGGTGGGGGAGGGACTGAGTGGGGCATGGGGCTACCCATGCAGCCATGAGGTAGTGGTAGGGGGGTAGAGAGGCCTCCTGGTCTTCCCCAGGACAGCCCTGCCTGTGTGGTGCTGGGTCAAGACTGCCCTCTGAAGCTAGGGCTTCCTCCCTCACGTGCCATCTGCCCTATTTTTATTTCCTTTGACTGCTGACAACCTCATTTTGTCGAGTGGTAGGGTGCTTGGCAGGTAAGGGCAGAAAGAGTGGTTCACTGAAGGCCCCCTGCTGTGATCTCAGAAAGGGCGCCCCACATGCCTACCAACGTGTGAGGACAGGGGGGTCCAAAGGCAAAGGAGAAAGGCGCTGGATGCCCACGCCTGACACCACACTCCTTTGCTTCAACTTGGTATGAGAAGAGCAGCTGAGGAACCCCAAGCCCTCAAAAACATCCCCTCTGATCCTGAGAAAACAGACAACACCAGGAAGGGCAAAGGTGTGCCCAGGTGGGAAGGACGGCCCTCGCCCAGGGTGCCTTCCGCACTTTCTTCATTCAGCTGAAACGCAGGCTGCCAGGTGCCATGGGGTGCAGGCTGCCCTGTCCCCAGGGCTGAGCCACACAGCCCAGTCTGAGACAAAGAACAGCAAGCAAACAAACGCGCTCCTTGCACTGTCTGACCTAACTAGGGCAAAGGAAACAACCCAACCACACATCTTGCCTGCCTTTTCAGTCTTGTTTCCTGGCCTCCCTGACTGGGAAGCCAGGCAGATGGCCCAGCTCACACTCAGCAAAATCACCCAAGCTCGCCTTGTTAGCTGCTAGGGTGGGGATTAAAAATCCAGACAACATCTCCTTTTTGCCACTTGGACTTTCACCCAAACTGAATTTGTTATGTGGCCAATAATTTGCTTAGATTAAAACAAAAAAAGTCAAGGAGTAAAGTGCGTTGCCTGCCACACTCCACGCTCTGTGTTCTTTTCCCTGTGGACTTGCCTTCGCCCTGTCCCCTGGACTGCTTGCAGGACGGATGAGAAGCCTGGCTCGGGTGCATGGGGGTCAGGGATCCATGGCAGCTCTCTCCTTGAACTCCCCTCTCCGTGCTCTGCTCCCTTGTGCACTGGGGTTTCCCTGAGCCGCCCATGCCCAAGAAGGGGGCCCTCCCCCGCCCACCTGGGGTTTAATCTCCACCAGGCCTCTGCCCTGCTGAGCTGCTGGTGTGTGGTCCTTGCACTGAAGTGCCTCTGCAGCTGGAAACAGTGAGGAAGGAAGGGGAACCTTGAGCATAAAACCCTGGTACTTCTCAAAACAAAATGAATGACTCCAGCTTTTAATCAGTTTAGGGCTGAGGCTGGAGAACTGCGTTGGTTTTACACAGACAAAGCCCTTTTAGCTCTCTGCTTTCAGAAGAACCTGTGACTGACCTGTATGCACAGAGGCATGGGCCGGGAGGACTGGGGCTGTTGAGCTGGGCCCTTGCCGTTCGGTGGGGGGAGGGGTGGGGTGACCCATAGAATCTGCAATCATCCTAGAGTTACTTATTGTAAAGTAGTGAAGGGTGCACCAGCCCTCTGGCCTAAGATTGTCAGAATTATCAAACAGAAATCCATGATGTCTAGGTGAATTTCAGATAAATGATGTGTACATTTTAGTATAAAAATATCCCATGCAATAAAATAGGGTCACGAAATATCAGACATACTTGTAGTAAACATTTTTTGGTTGTTTATCTGACATTAGATTTCACAACTCTTTCCCCCTCTTCATCTCTTTTAGGTCCTCCTCTTTACTTCCCCAAGTGCTTTTTGGACTTAGGTCTTCCTGGAGCCCTGAAGCCAGAAAAGCGCGTGCAAGTTGGAGTCTGAGAAGCTAAGCTGAAGCAGTACAGCTGACCCAGTCCGCTCAGCCTTCCCCACACATCCCTCCCAAGATGATCTAGTTAAGGTTTCTCCATGGTGGAGAGGGTGTTTATCTCAGGAGACTCCAGGACTAGTCATACATAGACAACAGGTGTTGTGATACAGGTAAAGGTTACTTTGATGATACAATGTTTTCTTTGACGATTGTTAGATATTTTGTTAAAGTGAAAATCACTTTTCTGTTATTTAAACATTTTGCTTTGTTAGAGGCTAGGCGCCTATAGCACAGTGGTTATGGTGCCAGCCACATACACCAAGGCTGGCGAGTTCGTACCCCCAGCTTGGGCCAGCTAAACAACAGTGACAACTGCAACCAAGAAATGGCTGCGCGTTGTGGTGGGCACCTGTAGTCCCAGCTACCTGGGAGGCTGAGACAAGATAATCACTTAAGCCCAAGAGTTGGAGTTTGCTGTGAGGTGTGATGCCTTAGCACTCTACTGAGGGCCACATAGTGAGACTCTGTTCTAAAAAAACCAACAACAAACATTTTGCTTTGTTAGAATGGAGACTACTTTGATGTTATTTCCTATCAGATAAAGTTAAAATTTTCTTGGTTGGTTTTAGAATTGTAGCTGAAGCAAAACAGAATAGAGAGGCTACTTTTGTTGTTTTCCAGAATTGCTGGCCTTCTAACAAATAAAGCTTGTTTAGACCAAAACCCCATCTCTGCATATTAGCTGGACAATGACAGGTGGCCAGACCTCCTTTGTCCAGTTAACAGCCCTGTATTCCCTCTACCTTTCTGTCTAGTTATAATACTCTCACTTCTTAGCCTGGGGTCTCTGTACTCATCAATGCTTTCTTTTCTCTTGGTTCGATCCTATTCATTGGGTTCACCCAGTGCTTCTGAAAACTCAAGGCAACAAGGATGATGTCTACAATTTAGTCATGCCCCTCCCCCCTCCCGAGTGCAAGCACCATTAGTTAATTACTTTACTAACTTTAATCCATTTAACCCTTACAGCAAAACTATAAAGAAGACTTTTTCATTGTGGGAGAACATGTATGACATAAAATTTACCATTTTAAACATTTTTAGGTATACAGTCAGCAGCATTAAGTATGTTCACATTATTGTGCAATCATCACGGCCATCCATCTTCAGAACTTTTTCAACTTCTCAAACTGAAACCCTATACCCATTAAATCCATTCCCCTCTCCCTCCAAGGTCCTGGCAACCACCCATTCTATTATTTCTGTGTCTATGAATCTGACTACCTGGATACTCGTGTAAGTGGAATCATACAATATTTATCCCATTGAGCTTGTCTTATTTCACCTAACATAAAGTCTTTGAGGTTTATCCATATTGTAGAATGTGTCAGAACCTCCTTCCTTTTAAAGCCTGGGTGATGTTCTTTGTATGGGTATAACACATTTTGTTCATCCATTTATCCTTCAGTGGCTGTTTGGGTTGCCTCCACCTTTTGGCTATTGTGAATAAAGCTGCTATGTATATCGGTGTACAAATATCTGTCTGAGTTCCTGCTTCAATTCTTTTGGGTATATACCCAGATGTGGAATTACTAGGTTGTATGGTGATTTCATGTTTCATTTTTTGACGTACTGCCATACTGTTTTTCCAAAGCAGCTGTATCATTTTACACTCCAACCAGGAAAGCATGGGAGTTCCAATTTCTCTACATCTTTGGCAGCACTTGTGTTGTTTAAATTTAAATAATATCAATTCTAGTAGGTGTGAACAAGAAAGATACTTTTTTTGTGATTAATAATTTAACGAAACACAGATTCATTAGCATGTGTAGATTTTTACAAAATCACCTTACTGAAGCCTATAGAGCGTGCCCCAATGGCCGTGAACAAGGTACAGCGGATGAGCTGAAATATGCCATCTTGTTCTCTTTTAAAAGCTACTTAATTTTTCTTTAAATTTCAGATTTATGTGTGGGTACAAACAATTATGTTACAATGTTTGTATTTGTTAGTAGAGTCCCTGTTGTAGTTGTGTCCCCCACCCATTTCCAAGTTTGTGTGTGCCATGTACCCTTCCACGGTGCCCATTAGGTGGGAGCACGCCAATCTCTTTCCCTTCCCCCTTCTCTCCCCTTCCCTCTGACTTGAATTGAACTAAGTTTTTTTCTTTTGGGGATGTGTATTAGTTTATCTACTGGCTTCATATTAATATTGAGTACACTACATACTTGCTTTTGCATTCTTATAATACTTTACTAAGAAGAATGTTTCAACTCCATCCAGGTTAATACAAAAGATGTAAGGTCGCCATCTTTTTTATGGCTGAATAGTATTCCATGGTATACATATACCACAGTTTGTTAGTCCATTCCTGGGTTGATGGGCATTTAGGTTGTTTCCACATCTTGGTGATTGTAAAATGAGCTGCAATAAAAGAAAGACACTTTTAATTACTGTTTTAAAAATGAAAAAACTGAAAACTGAGGCTCAGATGAAGTGATTTGTCTACAATCAACCAGCAAGTAACAGATGGAATTTGTATTGAGGTCCATCTAACTCCCAAACTGGGGCTTTTTTTTTTTGGAGACAGAATCTCAAGCGGTCACCCTGGGTAGAGTCCCATGGTGTCACAGCTCATAGTATCCTCAAACTCTTGGGCTTAAGTGACTCTCTTGCTTCAGCCTCCCAAGTAGCTGGGACTACAGGCACCTGCCACAATGCCTGCCTATTTTTGTTGTTGTTGTTGCAGTTATTGTTGTTTTAGCTGGCTGGGTTTGATTCTGCCAGCCTCAGTGGATGTGGCCAGAGCCCTAACAACTGAGATACGGGCACTGACCCCAAACTTGGACTTTTTTTTTTTTTTGGCTTTTATTTTATTTTTATTTTTTTTTTGCCACATATCATATATAGACTTAGATTTACCTTATAAAGAAATATTCGAGTTGTTTTGATTTGACATGCTATCACACAGAAAATATACATTCCTTTAGAAATCTTATTTCAATAATTCACATTGCTGATTCTGTTCCAAACTTGGACTCTTAATCATTATATTTTCTGCCTCTGATATAAGCATCAAATGCAAATTTTTCTGTCTTTGGACAGATATCTAATTGTGCAAGACATCTGGTAAGGATACAAATACAGGAACAAAATATGTCCAAGGAGTTTTTATATGTTTCTAATGATACTTTTCATGTGACAAAACAGCAATAACAAATAATTTCCCCTTAATTTACATTTCATCCTAGTTCTTTTAAAATAATATATTCAATTTGGCTATTCTGTAAGTTTTTACCTTGATATTATCTGGACTTTTTACAGTTAAAAAAATGTTTTTTTCAGTGTTTTAAAAATTAAAAGTTTTCTAAAAATTATTGTGGGTACATAGTTGTATATCTTTACAGAGTACATGTGAAGTTTTTTTCTTTTTGAGACAGAATCTCACTTTATTGCCTTCAGTAGAGTGCTGTGGCGTCACAGCTCACAGCGACCTTCAACTCCTAGGCTTAGGCAATTCTTTAGTCTCAGCCTTCCGAGTAGCTGGTACTACAGGTGCCTGCCACAATGCCCTGCTATTTTTTTTTTTGTTGTTGTTGTTGTTGTTTTTGTAGTTTGGCTGGGGCCGGGTTCGAACACGCCACCCTCGGGATATAGGGCCAGTTCCCTACCCACTGAGCACAGGTGCTGCCCACATGTGAAGTTTTGGTAAAGGCATACAATATAAATTCATCAAATCAGGGTAATTGGGGTATCCATCACCTCAGGGCCTCTCTATTTCTTTGTGTTACGAACACTCCAATTCCACTCTGTTAGTTATTGTAAGGTATACCCTAACTTAAGGTTGTTAAATCATAGCTGTGTACATTAATGCAATCATGGGGTACAATGTACTGGTTTTATATGCAATTTGAAATATTTTCATCAAACTGGTTAACATAGCCTTCATGGCATTTTCTTGGTTACTGTGTTAAGACATTTATATTTTGATGGGGATGTCATTGAATCTGTAGATTGTTTGGGGGTAGTGTGGATATTTTAATAATATCATGGGTCATTACAAAAGTTTTGAGATACACAAAAATCAAGAAACTTAAAATCCACACAGATGGAAACAAACAAAGCCCTTCCAGCAACACCAATAAACCAATCTAGTTGAAACTTTCAGGGGTGAATCAGAAAGGACACATTGTGACTGTGTTTCTTGGAAGTGAAATAATGGACCTTAACACAGTTTGCCACAACGCTTTTATACTGATCTGTGTATTTATTCTTTCAATCCATGAACATGAAATATCTTTCCATTTTTTTGGTTTCTTTTCCAGTTTCTTCCATCATTGTTTTATAGTTTTCATTATAGAGATCTTTCACTTCTTGGTTAAATTTTTTCCTAGGTATTTTATTTTATTTGTTGCTATTGTAAATGGGATTACTCTTGGTTTCTTTTCAGATTGTTTTCTCTCTCTCTCTTTTTTTTCTTTTTCAGATTATTTACTGTTGTCATGTGGAAATGATACTGATTTTTAGATATTGATTTTGTATAAATTCACTAACGTCATAGTGATGTTTATCAGTTTATTTATTTATCAGTTCTAGTAGTTTTCTGTGTGGAGTCTTTAACTTTCTCTCTATATAAGATTATATCATCTGCAAACATAATTTGATTTCTTCCTTTCCAACTTTTTTTTTTTTTTTTTGAGACAGAGTCTCATTTTGTCACCCTCGGTAGAGTGCTGTGGCGTCATAACTCACAGCAATCTCAAACTCTTGGGCTCAAGCGATTCTCTTGCCTCAGCTTCCCAAGTAGCTGGTACTACAGGTGCCTGCCACAATGCCCGGCTATTTTTAGAGATGAGGTCTCGCTCTGGCTCAGACTGGTTTCCAATCTGTGAGCTCAGGCAATCCTTCCATGTCCATCTCCCAGAGTGCTAGGATTATAGGCGTGAGCCACTGCACCCGGCCCTTTCCTTTATCTTTCCTTTATCTTAATTTCTTTTTCTTGTCGAATTGCTCGAGCCAGCACTATATTGAATAACAATGGTGAAAGTGGGCATCCTCATCTTGTTCCAGATCTTAGAGGAAAGGCCTTAAGGTTTTCCCCATTCAGTAAGACACTAGCTTGGGGCCTGTCATACATGGCTTTTGTCATGTTGAGGTAAGTTATTCTATGCTCAGTGTTGAGAATTTTTATGATGAAGGATGTTGAATTTTATCAAAAGCTTTTTTAGCATCAATTGAAATGATCATATGGTTTTTGTCTTTCATTCTATTGATATATCACATTAATTGTTTTGTGTATGTCGAACCATCCCTGTATCCTTGGGATGAATTCCACTTAATCATGATGAATAATCTTTTGAATGCATTGTTGAATATGGTTTTATAGTATTTTGTTGAGGATTTTGGCATCAACATTCATTAGAGATACTGGTCTACAGTTTTTGTTGTTGTTGTTGTTTCTTTTTGGAATAGTTTAAATAGGGATGGTATTAGTTCTTCTTTGAGTGCTAGCAGTCAAGTCATCAGGTCCTGGGCTTTTCTTTGATGGGAGACTTTTTGTCACTGCTTATTGGTTTATTCAGGTTTTGGACTTCTTCCTGGTTCAATCTTGGTAAGTTGTATCTGTCTAGGAATGTATTTGTTTCTTCTGTGTTTTCCAATTTATTGGCGTATAGTTGATCATAGCAGTCTCTAATGATCCTTTGGATTTCTGCATATCAGTTGTAATGTCTCATCTCTGATTTGTTTGGCTCTTCTCTCTTTTTTTCTTAGTCTGTTAAAAGGTGTGTCCGTTTTGTTTATCTTTTCAAAATATCGACTTTTCATTTTGTTCATCTATATATATATATATATATATATATATATATATATGTATACACATGCACATACATAGAGTTTGTGTGTTTTGGTTTCATTTACTTCTATTGTTTTTTTTTTGTTTGTTTTTTTTTTTTGAGATAGATTCTCATTATGTTGCCCTTGGTAGCTGTAGTGTCACAGCTCACAGCAACCTCCAACTCCTGAGCTTAAGCAATTCTCTTACCTTAGCCTCCTGAGTAGCTGGGACTATAGGTGCTTGCCACAATGCCCAGCTATTTTTTTGTTGTTGTTGTTGCAGTTTGGCTGGGGCCGGGTTTGAACCCATCGCCCTCGGTATATTGGGCCGGCACCCTACCCACTGAGCCACAGGCGCTGCCCCCAGTTGTCATTGTTTTAGCTGACCCGGGCTGTGTTCAAACCCGTAAACTTTGATGTATGTGGTTGGCGCTGTAACCACTGTGCTAGGGGTGCTGAACTCATTTACTTCTATTCTGATCTTTATTATTTCTGTTCTTCCACTAATGTTGGGTTTGGTTTGCTCATGTTTTTCTAATTCATTAAGATGCATAATTAGGTCGTTTGCACGAAGCTTTTCTACTTTCTTGATATAGGCACTTATTGCCATAAACTTCCCTCCTATTGCTACTTTTACTATATCTCATAGGTTTTGCTATATTGTGTTTTCATTTTCATTTTTTTTAAGAAATTTAAAAATTTCCTTTTAAATCTGTTCATTGACCCACTGGCCATTCAGGAACATAGTGTTTGATTTCCCTGTGTTTGTACATTTTCCAATGTGCCTTTTGTTAGTGATTTCTGGTTTTATTCTATCATAATCAGAGAAAATACTTGGTATGATTTCAATTTTTTTGAATTTTTTAAGACTTGTTTTGTGGCCTAACGTATGTTCTATCCTTGAGAAGGATCTATGAGCTGAGAAGAAGAATGTGTATTCTGTGGCTGTTGGATGAAATGTTCTGTAAATATCTATTAGGTCCATTTGGTCCATACAGCAGGTGCAATCCAATGTTTCCTTGTTGATTTTCTGTCTGGATTATTTATCCAGTGCTGAAAGGGGAGTGGTGAGGTCTCCAATGATTATTGTATTGGAGTCTCTCTCTTTAGCTCTGATAATACTTGCTTTATATACAAGATCAAACAATTATGTTCACAAATTAATCCCAGAAAAACTGCTACATTCCTCATTGCTGGAAATCACTATGGTCACTTTTGAAGTACTCATTCCCCTTGGCCATCTAGTGACTGTAGTGATGTCCAGCAATGAGGTATGTACCACTTTTTCTAGGATAAGTTTATGAACTTAATTGTCTGACATCATATGTGGATGCTCTGATGTTGGGTGCAAATATATTTAGAATTGTTACATGCTCTTGCTGAATTGTCCAGCATCATATGTGGATGCTCTGGTGTTGGGTGTAAATACATTTAGAATTGTTATATGCTCTTGTTGAATTGGCCTCTTTATCATTATAATAACCTTCTTTGTCCCTTTTAATAGTTTTTATCTTGAAATCTGTTTTGTCTGATAGAAGTAAATCTACTGCTGTTCTTTTCCTGTTTTCCTTTTGCATGGAATATCTTTTTCCATCCCTTTATTTTTAGTCTACGTGTGCTTTTATAGGCAAAGTGTGTTTCTTGCAGACAATATGTAGTTGGTTCTTCTTCTTCTTCTTTTTTTTTAATCTATTCATCCACTGTATGCCTTTTGATCGGAAAGTTTAGGTCATTAACATTCAATATTATTATTATTGATAAGTAAGGACTTACTGCTGTCATACTATTATTTGATTTCTGGTTGTTTTGTGTTCCTCTCTTTCTTCCTTCCTGTCTTCATTTTTTTTTTTTTTTTGGCTGGGGCTGGGCCTGACCTGCTACCTCTGGCATATGGGGCCGGTGTCCTACTCCTTTGAGCCACAGATGCTACCCCCGTCTTCATTTGTTAAAAGCAATTTTCTTTAGTAGTATGCTTTAATTTCTTGCATTTTGTTTTTTGTACATCTGTTATAAGTTTTTTGATTTGAAGTTTGGAGACTTGCAAAAACACTTTATAACCAATCATTTTAAACATATCACAACTCTGCTGACAAACAAATAAACAAGCCAAGAGAAACGTAATAGAAATTCTGCCCTTTAACTTCAGGCCCCCTCTTTTAACTTTTTGTTGTGTCTATTTGTATCTTTTTATACTACCTATTTTTCAAAATGATCTGGCCATTTTAATGTAATTGAGCATGAACTTTGACCTTATTGGGGAATGAGAGGATAGAGAAGCTCAAAGCTAGAAGGCAAAGGCTCCAATCACATGTTTGTGGTCTAACTGGGCTGAGAGACTGGGCCAGCTGAGAGGCATTACAGTGCACCACAGACACACGGACCACAGGAAAGACAGGGCTGCTGGAAGGACAAGCAGAGGAGCTGGGACTGAGGGAGACAGAGGAACGACTGCAGTGTCTTTGTGGACAGTGGGGAGTATGACTAGCTGAGGGCAAGGCTGGCCCCTTGACTGGATGCAAAGCCTGGCATGACTCCGTGAGGTGCACCTAAAGAAGGAGGCTGCCGTATGTGTTGTACCATCTCTAGACTCTGGCTCTTTTCTGAGTGCCACTTTGTCCAGAGGCCATGGCTTTCAGATTGCACCACTAATTTTTTTTTTTTTTTTTTTTTTGAGACAGAGTCTCATTATGGTGCATTTGTTAGAGTGCTGTGGTGTCACAGCTCACAGCAACCTCAAACTCTTGGGCTTAAGTGATTCTTTTTGCCTCAGCCTCCCAAGTAGCTGGGACTACAGGTGCCCACTACAACACCCCCGGCTATATATTTTTTTGTTGTTGCAATTGTCTTTGTTGTTTTAGCTGGCCCGGCCGGGTTTGCATCTATCAGCCTTGGTGTATGTGACCAGCACCCTACACACTGAGCCACAGGCACTGCCTGCACCACTAATTTTGAATCAAGGCCCCATGGAAACTACCTGGCTCCTGCCTCTGGTGCCAGCTGAGCCTTTATGCTGACTCTTAGGAAAAACTCCATCTGGTAGTCCACTTCTTCCAACACAGACTAATGTCAAAGAGCATGAGCATGGCATCAAACATTTTCAGGTTAGAAAACAACTCTTCCACTGGGGACTGTGTGGCTGTAGGAAAGCATCTTAGCTTCTCTGAGCTCCAGTTTCCTCATCTGAAATATGGGAATAATGTGAGAGATACCATGGTTGTCATAAGGGTGAAAGGAATTTTCTAAAGTGCTTGGCATGTTGCAAGTGCTCAGTAAGTAGTAGCTGTTGAAATACATATATTTTAAAAATCCATAGGAAAACCCACTAGATTTGTATTTATTTCTCCTTCTTGTTGAAAAGTTTTATAAACTTGGCTACACTATCATTAGCCTCTGTGGGAGGAGGTCAGTTGCTTTGTTGAACAGGAGAGATTATAGAGGAAAGATAGAGCCTGAATTTTGCAAGGTGTATGCCTTACCCAGAGTAGGTGCTTACTAAATGTTGATAAATCAATATGTTAGTTGGAATGAGGGCTTAATGAGAATTATTAGTGGAAAAACTCAAATTCCATGAAATAATTTAAAGAGGTTTATTATGAGCTGAGTATGAGTGACTGCAGTCTGGGAAACATATCTCAGGAGGTCCTAAGAAAATGCTCCTGAGGTGGCCGGATTTAGTTTAATACATTATAGGAAGGTAGGAATTACAGGTAAGATCATAAATCAATACATGAAAGGTATACAGCAGTTTGGCCTAACAGGTGGAAATACCTCAAAGTGGGGGATTATAGGTGGGTTTAGAGATTCTTTGATTTGTAATTGGTTAAGGAAATAAAATTTTGTTTAAAGACTTTGAGTCAGTAGAAAGGAGTGCTTGAGTTAAAATGAAAGGGTAGGTGAGCTTTTGAGACTGGAGGACCAGGTGTCTGAAAGTGCTATGGACAGAGGCCCAGGGAAAGGCAAGAGGTGAGACTTTGGGGATGGTGAAGAGATTGTGCACTCTGTATATAAGCAAGATAAAGCAAAAGAGGGCGATGTAAAAGAAGAATAGACTGTAGAATGGGTAAGGCAGAAGGCATTAGTTTGAGAATCACCAAAACACCAGTTGTTACTAAGGCTGTGACAGTAAATAAGCCTCTGGACTCGCAGGAGTCCTCAAACTCAGGCCCGCAGGTCACAGGAGGTGGTGTGATTGTATTTGTTCCCATTTTGTTTTTTTACTTCAAAATAAGATATGTGCAGTGTGCACAGGAATTTGTTCATAATTTTTTTTTTTTTTTTTTTTTACACTAAAGTCTGGCCCTCCAACAGTCTGAGGAACAGTGAACTGGGCCCTTTTAAAAAAGTTTGAGGACCTCTGTGAAGGGATTGGATGTCAGGGAGATGAACACAAGGCCAGGAGCTAGTGATGCTCCAGAGACTGGAGAAAGAGTGGGAAGAAGTCAGAAGAGGAACTGAGTTGTTAGGGAATGTAGTAGGCTCAATAATACCCCCAATAGAGATGTACATGTCCTAATTCCTGAAATCTGTGAATATTGCTGCCTTATTATGGCAAAAGAGATTTTTACATATGTGATTAAGAATCCTGCTATGAGGGGATTATCCTGGATTATGTTGGTGGGCCAATGTTACTCACAGGGACCTTTTAAGAGGGAGGCAAGAGGATC
This sequence comes from Loris lydekkerianus, assembly GCA_963574355.1. NCBI lineage: Eukaryota > Metazoa > Chordata > Mammalia > Primates > Lorisidae > Loris > Loris lydekkerianus. The sequence goes on from CAUYPK010105582.1 coordinate 12,848, forward strand.
TGAGTCAGAGAGAGATTGGATGATGCTGTCTATGTTCCTGCTTTGAAGAAGGAGGATGAGGCTGCACGCCAAGGAATGCAGGTGGCCTCCAGAGACAAGGCAAGAAAACAGACTTTCTCTTAGAATCCCCAGAAGGAATGTAGCCCCATTAATACCTTGATTTTAGCTCATTCAGACTCATTTTGGACTTCTCACCTCCCTAACTGCAAGATCATAAATATGTGTTGGCTTAAGTCACTAAGTTTGTGGTAATTTGTTACAACATCAATAGGGATGAAACTAACATTCTAGACACTGATCAGGTACAGTGTGGGGAACTTGCCAGGTTACTGAGATGTATTAATACTGTTTGGGGTATGAATAGTGTATGAGTTAGGATTCTCCAGAGGTGGAGACCTTTGAGAGCTGATGGTGTAATCAGCTGAAGCCTAGCAGTTTGAGAATCAGAAAGAGCCCAATTATTTCATTTAGAATCTGAAAGCCAACCTCCCAGTTTTAAGGCCATTAAGCAGGAATGAGTCAACTCAGGGGCGAGTAAGTCATTTTGCTCTACTCAGATCTTCAACAGACTAGAGAGGTCCACCCATTTTAAGAAAGATAATCTATTTTACTTAGTCTACCAATTTTAATGTTAATCTCATCCAAAATACCTTCAAAGAAATACTCATGACAATGTATCTGGGCACCCCAGGGCCCAGGCCAGTTGACACATAAAGTTAACCATTACATACTTGAGGCCGTAATGCACAGGCCCTCACCTGCTGGAAATAGATGTAAGGCCAGGTCTCTCTCCCTCCTTTCCCACTGTACATCCCAGGATCCCTTGTTGCTTGTGACCTTCCCATGATAAGGAGTCACATTGGCTTTTTATGCCTTTCCATAGCTGACAGTTAGCAATCTGCCAGGGTGGCCAGTAGCAATGTTAGTGAAGGGGATAAGCTCTAGGTTCCCTCATGGGTCAAGTCCCCTGGATAATCCCTGGGAGATCAGGAAGGTCAGGTGTTGCTGACCCAGAGCATGCAGGGCACCAGTGAGCTCTTGTGGGTAAGGCAGGTGGCTGCATCATTTTGGCTACCAGTGGGAGAGGACATTATCAGCTGAGGAATCTTCTAAGGTAGAAAGAAGGCAGAGCTCGGGTAGTGGCTGGATCTTCTAATCTTGTTGCTGCTGATTCAGGGACTGAAATGCCTCAGTAGAGGGGGCCTTCATCCCTTTCCCCACTGCACACAGTCTAGATGCCTGGCCCTTAGATCTGAGTCTCAGTACTCAGCTCTACAAGTTCTGGCTCCTTTACACCAGCTAGGAGGGCTGTAAGTTAGAAGCCCCAGGCTGCCACTGCCTAGACTCACAATCAAGGTCTTTTTTCTTTTCACACCCCTCCCCCCCATCTCCCATCGTAGTTTAGCTGGGGCTGAGTTCGAACCCGCCACCCTTGGTATATAGGGCTGGTGCCCTACTCACTGAGCCACAGGCACCACCCTCAAGGTCCTTTTTCTTCCCAGGGAGGAAGTTCCTCCAAAAGAGTCAGACAGTTTAGAAAAGCTTCTTACAATACAGAAAAAGTCCTGTTATATCTTTTCCCCAAGACACTGATGCCTGCCTACTGACTCTTTATTTATATCACTAAAGAGGGTAACTCAAGTGATTGTTCCAAAATAAAAAAGCTTTGGGGTGATTTTTTAGCTCTTGCCTACACCCTCAGAGAGCTGGAAAATTATCTTGCTAAAGATTTAAAACACAGGTGAATGCTTGACACAGCATTGTACTACAATCCATAATTTCATTCATTGCTGTCAACGACTTTGGGAAGACTTTTTGTTCCCCTTTGGTGGAAGTGTGAATTGCCATCAGAGGCAATTGGAAGTATTCCTGGACTGGAATACTTAGTGTAGGTTCTCCCAATAGCAGATTCTGAGACAAGTGCATTAAGGAAGGGGGAGAAGTCATTAATGAGAGGGCTACTACTGTGGACAACTGTGGCTCAATCCTGATGGGGACCCTCTAAGAGAGAGTGTGCAACACACCTCAGAACTGGCCTGTGGAGGGATGAGGGAGTTGGGGGATTTATCTGTTACTTCTGATTCTCCACTGGTTGAGAGTTGCTCCTGAGATTAGCACTTCTGGCCTGCCCTATGCATGGAGGATGCAGGGCATGTGGCCAGAGAAAGCTATCAGGCAGAAAGAGGAAGGCATGGGAGATGAGGAAATGGCTAGGGAACTCTTGGGCTGAGGGGATATGAGTCATGAATAGTGTCTCTTAAAGGTCATGCCAGTAGTATTTCTCCCAAATACTCAGACTAATTGTGTTAATACCATTAGGATCCATTTGACTCAATTTTGTTTTGCTTTTTTTTTTTTTTTTTTTGAGACACAGTCTTACTCTATCAACCTGGGTACAGTACTGTGGGATCATAGCTCACAGCAACCTCAAACTCTTGGGCGTGAGCAATTCTCTTGCCTCAGCCTCCAGAGTAGCAAGGACTATAGGCATGCACCACTATATCCAGAAAGTTTTTCTATTTTTTAGTAGAGATGGGGTCTTGCTCTTGCTCAGGCTGGTCTCGAACTCCTGAACTCAACCAACCTACCCACTTTGGTCTCCCAAAGTGACAGGATTAAAGGTGTGAGCCTCCAGACTCAATTTTAGTTGATTTTTTTTAAGCCCTTCTAATTTTTGTAAGAATTAATTTTTTTTTCTTTTTTTTTTTTTGAGATTGAGTCTCACTTTGTTGTCCTGTGAAGAGTGCTGTGGCATCATAGCTCACAGCAACATCTAACTCTTGGGCTCAAGAGATCCTCTTGCCTCAGCCTCCTGAGTAGCTGGGACTACAGGTGTTTGCCACAAAGCCCAGATATTTTTTAGAGATGGGGTCTCACTCTTGCTCAGGATGGTCTGAAACTTGTGAGCTCAGGCAATCTACCTGCCTTAGCCTCACAAAGTGCTAGGATTACAGGTGTGCACCACCACACCCAGTTTAGAATTAATATTTTCTTTTTTAGACATTTCCCAAAAATACAACTACAAAATTTACTTATTTTTAAAAGATAGAATATTAAAAGTCATTCTGTCTTGTAATTATGATAATGGACCCTTTTATAAATGTAAGATACATTATGAGATCTTAGTGATCTTATTCCTGCCTGTGACTTGAAACATTTAGTTATTTTATCTTAGCTGTCCTTTCGTCATTCATCAATTATTCCTAACTATCCTAAAAAGAACTAAATTAAAAGAAACTAAAGGATGACGGAATCACCTAGAAGGATGTGTTAGCATAATACATCATCAGAATTTTATCATCTTTAGTTTTCTTACTGCATTGCCTAAAATACTACATTATCTTTAAGAACATATAAAATAAGACTGGGGATATCATCTTTATGGTATGCTCTTATTTTTTTTTAAGTAAGGCTGAGAAATCTGGGATTTTTACTTTCTTCCTATGATGGCAAAGAGAAGAAAAGTGATAGAGAAACGTTCCATAATTATTAGATAAATCAGAAGATGAATTCAAAGAGATAGTGAAATCCAGAAAAGTGATGGTGAAATTGAGTACAGGAGATATCCTAGCCTGTAAGTCTTTAGATAATAATATCCTAGATGATTTTGCTCAAATTCAAGAATTAATGAATTAAGCATGTTTGTAAGGACAAAAAGGAAATATGGTATTTTCATCCAGTTAGTCACCTAACAAGATGACCTTAATTACACAATATTTAGGACAAGAGCCTGGGTATTCCTATTTTGCTAAAAAGATATATGACAATATTATTTAGATATTTTTGTGAAAAATTTATGTAAATAGACAAATGCTGTATATATGTAAAGATGTATATATAAAGAGGAAATAGATGCAGTGGGAAAGAAATTATTAATTGAATGAATTTTTTTTTTTCTTTTGCAGTTTTTGGCCAGGGCTGGGCTTGAATCCACCACCTCCGGCATATGAGGCCAGCACCCTACTCCTTTGAGCACCCTACTCCAGGCGCCATCCTGAATGAAATATTTTAAACTGTGTCTATAAACCTAAAAGAGAAAAAATGAAAATGCTTTGCAATACGGGACCAAGATGAGCATTCTCTTTTCAACCAAATTATGAGCCATCAAAGCTTTCAAAAGTATTGTGTTTTGATGATACAAGTACAAACAGAAGAACCATGAGGAATAATAGACTGGAACCAATCAGAGATACGTTTGAAATCTGGAATCAGTATTTATAAAATAAATATGTTCCAGGTTTATGACATTGGATGAATGAATATTTTCAGCCCAGGTTTGTTTTCTATTTCAAGGCTCGGCGCCTATAGCACAGCGGTTACGGCGCCAGCCACATATACTGAGGGTAGCAGGTTCGAACCCAGCCTGGGCCTGATAAACAACAATGACAACTGCAACAAAAATAGTTGGGCATTGTGGCAGGTTCCTGTAGTCCCAGCTACTTGGGAGGCTAAGGCAAGAGAATCTCTTAAACCCAAGAGTTTGAGGTTGCTGTGAGCTGTGACACCGGCACTCTACCAAGGTTGACATAGACTCTGTCTCAAAAACAACAACAACAAAAACTAGGAAAGTATAGAATCCTTTTTTTTTTTTTTTTTTTTAAATAGGGTCTTGCTGTGTTGCCTAGGCTGGAGTGTAGTGGCCTAATCATAGCTCACTGTAACCTTGAATTCTGAGGACTCAAGCAATCCTCATGCCTCAACTTCCATAGTAGCTGGGATTATAGGCATATGCCACCATACCTAGCTATTTTTTTTTTTCTATTTTTAGTAGAGATCTTGCTCAGGCTGGTTTCAAATTCTTGGCCTCAGGTGATCCTCCTGCCTTGGCCTTCCAGAGTGAGAGGATTATATGTGTGAGCCACAGTGCTGGCCTCGCCTCCCACTGGACTTTTCCTTTCTGTTCGTTGAAAGACAGATGTGATGGCCAGGGCTTAAACAGCCGTCTTGGAACGCCAGATACAGCTGCTTATTACGACAGAAAAATAATATAAGGGACTTTGAATGGAGTTTATATACTAAAGAGAAAAATAATATATGGAGACTTTGAATGGAGTTTATATACTAAAGAGAAAAATAAGCTTCTAAATTGTTTGCCATTCTAATTATTTTTGTCATGTATATTTAGAGTTTAAAAAGCGAACTTAGTAAGGATAATGTCTGTGGATTAGGCTCATTTTCATAATGGGACTAATAATACCTCCTTCAGCCCAATGCTAAGGTTACAGCAAGTTAGCACTAAATCTAGTAACAGAACCCAAGATTCTTAGTGTCACAAGCTTCTGAACTCTTGACAAAAGTCTTGAACCTTCAACACAGCTCACCTCACTCTGTTGTTGTAACAGGTGAAGCAAATATAAATAAAGGTATACATATATGAGCACTTTGCTGCAGAATCTCATTCAGGACCTTCCTCCTTCATGAGATCTTCCTGCCCATTAGGTCTACAGTGGGTCCTCACTCTGAGTTCCCAAAACACACTGCAGCCTTTATTCTTAGATATGGTTTCTAGCTGTCAGGCTAGTCTGTGTCTTAAATTAGATTGGAACCTCTCAGAGGGCTGGATGTGCATCCAAAGAGCCCTCCTAATAATGAGTATTGTAGTGGGCACAGGAAGACATGCATCAAAGTTCTTATAAAAATGAACAGAAAGGTGCTATTCTAAATACAAAACAAGGCAAGATTCCTCTGGATTATACAGAAACACAAAAATACATTTGAAATTGGCATTCTCCACTAAGACCTCAATATATATGATATAAAGTATCATTTTTCTTCTACTGAAACATTTCCTTGCAAACAGAAGTCCCACAAGACAAGGAATATGGCTGAAACTTGATCAACCAGATGCCAGCCTAGCTAGATTTATTTTTGGACTATAAGCCTGGCCTCCAGGGACAGAAGGAACTTGTCAATTTTATTTTTTTGCTTGGATCAGAATATTGAGCCTGGCAGAGAGATGCTGTTTGGGACTAGTAGTTCTCTGGAATTTCTAATCTTCTCAGCTTGGGAGGAGTTTGGAGAAGAAAATGCATCACTTGAATGATGGCCACGGTTAGAAGAGGCCTCACGTGCCAACCAGAGGGAAAGCAAATACTTACTGAGCAAAGTAACTGGAAAGCAGTTGCTCATATTTTAAACTAAGCTACATGATTGAAATCCAGAATAATGTAGACTTTTGGACCAATGACCACTTGGAAATAAGCCTTCTGGCAGGAAAGTAGCATTTGGTGCTTGGGATGGAAAGGACTATTGCAATGCTTTTTCCCTGGGTACTTTGTGCTGCCAGGTCCTGGAGGGCCATTTCAAGCATATTTTCTTACTCCAACAGATTTCTCAATAATTTCAGCAACAGGAAGAAGTTGACCAGCCTGATGGGTGCATGTAGCCAGGTATGAGAGTCAGAAAAAAAAAACAAAAAAACTACAGTAACGTTTCTATCTGGTTGAGCTCTTGGTGGGTGAACACTTAGAAGGGCACATGGAAATTGATGTAAGTGCTGCACAAGGAACAATGCTGGACAAGTGTCACAAGTCCAGCTGGGAAAATTCTCAGTATGTCATATCACAAGGTCTGTTTTCTTGTTTACACCTTCTTCTCCTAAAGCTCAGCAAAGCTCACAAGTCTCAATTACCTTGTAGGCCACTGAAGAAATGCCCCATTAGCACACAGGAACCTGTGGAGATTGCAGTTATTACATGACAGAAGTGGAATTAGATGCTGAAAACCTTGCCTTGAATCTCAGCTCTGTCATTTACTAGCCAAATGAGGTTAGGCTAGTCACAATCTCACGGAGTGTTCATTTACCTACCTGTAAAGTAGCAATGTCTGACCTATTTATTTCATGGGCTTACTCTGAGGATAAAATGAGACGAAGCATTGTCATACCCTCTTCAAATGCCAGATTGTGATATTTCTAACCATCACTCCATTTTCTTTAACCCTGACAACAACTCATAGTGAATACTATTTTCATCCACATTTTACACAAAGGGGAACTGAACTCTGAAGTCAAATGACTTGTTCAAGGTTATGCCACTAGGTGGCAGACCCAGGAATTGAACCCCTGCTGTCTAGCTCCAGAGTCTGACCACAGCAGTAATTCCCAGTAAGAGAAAAGATGGACAATTCTTTTAGAGATCTTTTCCATTTTTGTTTGGAGAACCGCAAGTACTTTGTCATTGTTCCAGCAGCCAGTCTGGGTTTTTTTGTTTGAGGGCACTGGGCATAGGGGAAGCCTTTTAAGCAGGAAGTGGTGTATTTAATTTTACTATTTAGAAGGATGACTTGCTGCAGGGTGGGGGGGGGGTAGAGGGAACACTTATGGGGAGTAGGCAAAACTGAATGCAGGAGTCAGGTGGGAAGCTTGTTCATATAATCCAGGAGAGAAGCCCCAGAGGACCTCTCAGGCCAGACAGAGAGGAAGAGTTAAGTGCTGGTATTTACAGTCTGGTTGGAGAAAATAAGTCCTCCCCATGAAGTCAGTAGCCTATACCAACGGGAGTGGGCACTAAGGGTTGTGCTCCACATAAGAAGAAAACCATGGCTTTCTTGGGTTGAATGCAGTGGAGCAAGTTGCTGTGTCAGGAGCCACCTAATGCAGCTGTGACCATTCCCAAGATGGCGGAACACCCTGGCCAGTGCCCTCCAACATCTGACTGGACTCTTTGCTGAGCTGTCCTCTCCAAGAGATCTTTCTCTTTTTTGACCCCTCTCTGGGATCTCTGCACTCACAGACTCCCTTTTCCCCATTAATGCTTTTCCTCTTTCTCCCCGACCAGGGGGGCAGGGTCCCTCCGACAGCTCCTCCCCAGACTGCTAGGTCACAGAGAAGCTGTCCCTTGCCCTCCAATTCAGGGGTGGGGAGCCAGGATGTCTGCTCCTCCTGCGCTCCAATCCCAGATGATGAGGCGCACAGGGCCAGGGGTGGGTATTCCCTCCCCAGAGGGCGACGCCCAGTGCAGGCTTCACCATGTTCCCTCGAGAATTTCCCGGGCAGGTGCTGTGGGACTCAAGGTGTCACCCTTGGGGACCTTCTTTGAAAGAAGCGAATGCTCTGGTTCCCCAGTCCCAGTCCAGCACAGCCCATCCTCTGCGGGTCACCTGGCTACTTGCCAGCTGCTCTTGCTGTTGATGCCATGGAGAGGGGGATTTCTCAGGGCCATACATAGCATTCCCATTCGAAAAAATTTGCCTGCCTACTTTACCGGGCGGTTGGGGAAACTCCGTACTTAAGCTAAGGACTATGCCTGCCTACGGCATTATTATTAGGCAGGTGAGCATTCTGGTGGGTTTAAGGCTGCTGGAGTTTTCTTAGGCTGCCGCGGACAGGAGGATCAAGAGAAAGTTACCGGTCTCCACTGAAGACCCCTGCCGCAGCCCTCCTCCGTGGGGGGCCGTGGGGGATTGACAACGAGCCGCCCCTCTTGCCCTTCTCCCATTGGCTTTCACCTGCTAGAGGGCCGGCTGCTACAGGCTTCTCGGGCCGTCAATCAGGCCGGCCGGGCTCCGCCCCGCCCCTCCCGGGGGTTTATAACGGGAATTCCCATGGCCCGGGCTCCGGCATCCAACCTGCTGCCGCCGCGGCCCTGCTGAGCGGAGCGAGCGCCGCGCGCAGAGCACACGCTCGCGCTCCAGCTGCCCTCCTCCGCGGTTCTTGACCGTGTCCTCTGACCGCAGCTTCCGCGAGACCCCGGCGCACGGCCTCCAAGCGAAGAAGAAAGGAAGGCAGGAGCAGTGTGCGCCCCGCGGAGCCCGCGACCCCTGCCCGCTGCCGGCTGCCTGGCCCGGCTGGCACTATGCTGCCCGCGCGCTGCGCCCGCCTGCTCACGCCTCCCTTGCTGCTGGTGTTGGTGCAGCTGTCCCCGGCTCGCGGCCACCGCACCACCGGCCCCAGGGTAAGTGCGCCCTCAACTGCGCGCCCACCTGCGGAGGAAGAGTAGGTGGCTTTGCCCCTCATCCCCGAGGGCAGGAGGAGGGGGGAGGGAAGTGTCAGACCTTGTTCTCTGCCTACTATCCGGTCGCCTGAGGGCTTCTGAGTGAAGTTGTTGAAATAATTGTTTCTCCTTATGGCGCCACCCTTCCTTTTTTTTACAGCACCTACTCTCCTCCCCGAACTGTCACTGGTGGATTTTCTTTCCCACTCTCTCCTCCCAGGGCGTTTTGCTCCAAGACCCTTGGAGGTGCCGCATGTGTCGCTGTCCGCTGGAGTAGGGCTTCCCTGTGGTCCCGCACTGCGCCCGCTCTGGCGCGCCGGCGTTCTTGGCAGGCGTGGGGGTGGGGGGCGCAGCTCTGCTTAGAGAGTTTTAGGTTACCCGCGAGCCACACAAGGTCCTTGTGTTGTTTCTAAAAGGCGATCTCTGCTCGTAAACCCGCAGCAGATAATTTTAATGCCCTCTTCTGTCCGGCAGGGCTTGGGGGAGGGGCAAGTGTGGGGGACGGTGGGGAAGAGCTGAACAGTGTTCAGGGGTCTCTTCCCCTGGGATCTATGCTGGGAGGTTGAATTACTTGTTGAACCTTGGTCTGATTGGAGTTTCTGAACGACATGAAACGTGCCAATTCTGTGCACAGGACAGGCTGTCCAGGGCATTGTAAAATCTCCTGGAACCGACAGCATTGTGTTCGTTTGTGGTCTAAATTGTTGCGTCCCCAGTCCCAAATAATCCAATAAATATTTCACTGATTTTAAAAAAATGTTAAACTGTTAAACCTTCTAGTTGTTCGTTTGACCAAACTTGAGGCGATTTCTGGCCAAGCATCTGTTTATGTCAGGGTGGTTGCCTTTCAGGGCAGCTGTTTGCCTCAACTGGCTGCCTCAGACACCATGGGAAAGGAGCTTGGAACTCTGTGAAAACCATGTTGGCTCCTCCATCAACTTGTGCCTCCTTTCCAGGATATCCTTCAGCCCATCCCTGTTACCACCTGTTCAGATCTCAGGTTCTTTATTCATCACTTTTGCTATAGGAGAATCATCTTTATAGCTGACCAGTATGGAGGAAAAGCTTTGTGATGCTTGGGGAGCCTTAACGACTGCCCAGATGCTGGGCTGATTACAGCAGAGCCCTGCTATCATTGTGAGATCAGATTTGCAGCCACTTAGGAAAGAAAAGTGTTTGTCCCCGTGTTGGGCTGGCCCTTGCTTTTATGACCAGATGTGCAACAGCAGCAGTTAAAGTGTGGCAGATTAGATCCAGGGTGTGTCATAAATCTTCGACAGCAGGCATTCCCAAAGCTGGGGCACGTAAGGGCTCCGGGAGTGACTTTTATGGATGCAGATGAGGATGGCTTTTAAATGAAGCTGCTTGGTTTGATATTAGGACTCAGAGCTCTTAAACTCTGAGGTCAGGCGAGCCATGCGTTCCCTCCAATAATTAGGAACAGTCAAGACAGAGATGCAGACCAGAGCACCCCGGCTGAAATCTGGATGCCCGCCCACATGAGGGTGGAAAGGAGAGAGGCCCTGAGACAAATGGTGGGGGGCTTGTTTGCTGCTGGGCATGTCTAGTGTCTCAAGCCATATGGCCCTCCTTCCCTGCCTCCTGAGACCAAAGGAAGCAACTTTAAGGGGAAAGCGAGGGAGCTTGGGGGAAAACAAGGGAGCTTGGTTAGGTTCCCTCCAGCTTCTCTAGTTTGTTAATTTGATATTAATAATAATTGAAGTGATGGATCATAAGCACAAACTGTAAATAGGCTCTGTGTTTTCCAATTGCTATGATTGCTCTCTCCCTCTGTCTTTTTCTCTCTCTCTCTTATTTTCTCAAACATACACACACACACAACACATGCTTAGAAAGTACCAAGGGGAAGATGCTGTTGTGAGCATGTGATTACCTGGTTGCATTTATATGCAGCAGTAGGAGCTACCACTTACAAACATTTGGGCCGGGCTCATTACAAAATCTCTTATTTGAACAAGAACAGGAAGGTGGGTCTTTTAAATGCCCCCATCCTGCAGTTGAGGAAGTGAGACTGTGAGGTGGAATGACTTGCTTGAATCACTGTGGTGCATATGCATCTCAGAGAACCAAATCCCAGTTTATATGCAGGTTGTATGCTTTCTCCATAACCACACCCTGCAGGGACTATTCATCCAATGAGAGATTAAAGGAAGAGAGGGCTGAGTGAAAAAATAGAGGGCCCAGATGCATCAGGTGAGTCTGTAGAGAGTGTTCTTAATATGTTCTTAATATGCTGTCTGTATCACTAAAGGATGATGTTTGAATTTCAACATATCCCCGAAGACTCCAGTTCTTGTTGACAGGTTCTTGGTGGCCCCAGAAGGGTGTCTCTGGTTGAGTGTGGCGGCATCACAGGAGGGGCAGAAACATCTGGCTTGTCACAGTATTCCCTTTGGGCACACCTTGGTCTCTTCCGTTAATCTTTTGAGTGACAGAGGCTTAAAGATTGGCATCTTTTCCAGCTGGCTTTCTAGGAAACCAAAAGCATGCCCTTTTGGTTTAACTTTATCTGGCTCACTAATTTAGCTTCTCTGAGGTCTAGACCCCAGTTCTTGCCCCCTTCTTTGCTTCCTGCCTTCCTTCATAAAATTTCCTGACATTTGTTTGACTCTGGAAACTAGCAGCTATCAAGTATCAGATTGGAGGCTATTATATAGGAAGCACCTGATTTTGGGGTCGCTCAGCTCTGAGCAGCTACTTGTCTACCTGGGACTCTGGTCAGGACTCTTTTAATTACTGTAGGGGCAGCCATTTCTTCAATCCTGCACAATTTATTGAAAATGTTACAGGGGAGGGTAGGATGGGGGAGGGGCTCTTCTAGGCAGATGTCAACTGCCTGTCATTGTTTAATCTCTGTCTACTTTGGAGACAGGGAGCTGGATGAAGGCAGGGATTGAACCCATCTTGTCATCAGTGTGTCCCCAGAGCTCCACAGCACCCGGTGGAGATTTATTTTATTGGTGTTTGGAATGATATGCAGATAAGGCATATTTAACAGTGATCCAAGGGTTCCACTTTCTTGGTGCTTTAGCATGACTGGAGGCAGGAAGTAGATTTAAGAAGTCTGAGAAATAGAATAAAACAGGAAGATTAAGAGGTCTGAGTCAGGACTTTATTTTTATTTTTATTATTATATTATTATTTTTGAGATAATCTCACTTTGTCACCCTTGGTAGAGTGCTGTGGTGTCACAGCTCACATCAACCTCCAACTCTTGGGCTTAGGCATTCTCTTGCCTCAGCCTCCCGAATAGCTGGGACTACAGGCGCCCACCACAATGCTCAGCTATTTTTTGGTTGCAGTTGTCATTGTTGCTTAGCTGGCCTGAGCTGGGTTCTAACCTGCCAGCCTCAGTGTATGTGGCAGGTGCCATAACCACTGTGCTACAGGCGCCGAGCCTATTTCTTCTTAATTTTATTGTATTTTTAAAATTTGACAGATTATGTTTGTATTTATCATGAACGACATGATGTTTTGAAATACATACACAGTGAAGTGTAATTAACACTTACCTTACCTCATATAGTTATCATTTTTTAAAAATTTTGCTTTCAACTGGCTTTCACTCATCTTAGTTCGAAGGTTTTTTTTTAAATTTTATTATTATTTTTTTCTTTTCTTCCTTTAGCAATTCTCTTGCCCTTAGCCTCCCATGTAGCTGGGACTACAGGCATCCGCTACAATGCCTGGCTTTTTTTGGTAGAGAGAAGGTCTCACTCTGGCTCACTCCAGCTCAGGATGATCTCGAACCTCAGAGTTGAGGCAATCCTCCTGCCTTGGCCTCCCAGAGTGCTGGGACTATAGGCGTGAGCCAGTATGCCCAGCCAGTTATCATTTTTGTAATGAGAGTGCTTAAGATCCATCTTTGCCTTTTTAAAGAATATAATCACTTGTCCTTAACTATAGTCACCTTGTGATATGATAGATCCCTATCCAGCTGTAATTATGTACCTTTAACCAACTTCTCCCCATCCTGCCTTCTCCCTTTCCTCCTCGCCCACTATTCTGCTCTCTACTTCTATGAGGTCAACTTTGTTAGTGTCTACACAGGCATGAGATCATGTGGTATTTGTCTTTCTGTGCCTGGCTTATTTCACTTAACATAATGCTCTCCAGGTTCATCCATGCTGTTGCAAATGACAGGATTTCATTCTTTTTCTATGAATGAATAGTGTTTCATTGTGTATATACACCACATTTTCTTTATTTGTTTTTCCACTGACAGACACTTAGGTCGATTTCATATCTTGGCCACTGTAAATAATTCTTTAGTAAACATGGGAGTACAGCTATCTCTTTGGTATATTGATTTCATTTCCTTTGAATAAATATCCAGTAGTAAGATTGCTGGGTCATATGATAGTTCTATTTTTAATTTTTGAGGAGCCTTCATACTATTTTCCATAATGGCTGTACTAATTTACATTTTACCAATAGCATGTAAGGGTTCCCTTTTCTCCACATCCTTGCCAGCACTTGTTATTTTTTTCTTTTTGATAATAGCCATTTTAGCTGCATTTAGGTGATATCTCTCTCTCTCTCTTTTTTTTTTTTTTTTGAGACAGAGCCTCACTTTGTTGCCCTTGGTACAGTGCCATGTCATCACAGCTCACAGCAACCTCAAGCTCTTGGGCTCAAGCAATTCTCTGGCCTCAGCCTCCGGAGTAGCTGGGACTATAGGCACCTGCCACAATGCTGAGCTATTTTTAGAGGTGGTGTTTCTCTTTTGTTCAGGCTGGTCTCAAACCTGTGAGCTCAGGCAATCCACCCACCTCAGTCTCCCAGAGTGCTAGGATTACAAGCCTGAGCCACTGTGCCCAGCCTCATAGGTGATATATATCATGGTAGTTTTGATTTGTATTTCCCTGATGACTAGGGATGTTGAGCATGTTTTTATACCCTTTTGCCATTTCTGTATCATCTTTTGAGAAATGCCTATTCAGGTCTTTTGCCCATTTTTTCATAGGGCTTTTTTTTTTGTTATTGAGTTGTTTGCGTTCTCTATTTTTTTTTTTTTTTATATTAGCCCCTTATCAAATGTATAGTTTGTGAATATGTTCTTTAACTCTGTAGGTTGTATCTTCACTCTGTTGATTGTTTCTTCTGCTGTGCAGAAGCTCTTTAGTTTGATGTAATTCTGTTTGTCTACTTTTGCTTTTGTTACCTGTAGTTTTGAGGTCTTACCCCAAAAACTTTGTCCAGACCACTGTCATGGAACTTATCCCCTATGTTTTCTTCTAGTAGTTCCATAGTTTTTTTCTTTTTAGATATTCAAAACTTTATTTTTAAAAATTGCCTTCACTACAAATTTAAAAGAAGTCTGGGAAAGCTTTTTTTTACCCCTACCCAAAGGTTTTACAAATGTGTACAGCAAAACAAACTAATTTTAAAAAGAACACTGTTTAAAAGGCAAAAGGTAGTATCTAAAAACATTAGTTCAACTTGTAAGATGTAGTGCAATGTTCATATAATCAGAATTAGCAAGATTATTTTAACAGAACTTATATGTAGCTTAATTCCTTCACTTAGATTGTTACAAAAATTATGTAGCCCAAAAAGGAGAAAACTATTTCCAAATGACACTGCTGAATAGGTCCCTAAGTTTTCCCTTGGAGATGACATTGAATTTATTTTTCCCACTGGTCCTTAGGGTATTTCCCTAAACAGACTGCTGTAATTCTCTATTGCTTTTTGCATAAAGGTGAATGAAAATTAAAAAAAAGGGGGGGGGGCTGCATAAACCAATGATGAGTATGTCTGAACCAAAGATTATGATTAATTTAAGTCTTTGCCCTGAGGTCAAAAAAACAAAAACTTCCTAGAGTAAAGGACTTTTTTCTTGCCCCCTTCTGCTTCCTCCTCCCCCTTTTCAGATGTGCAAATGGCTCTATATAAAATATCCCACTGGCAAGTGATTGTGGCTTTTGTTTCAATTACTGGCTAGTTAGATCTGGACCATACATAGGCCCTGGTATAACTACCCACATCTCCTGGCCTAAGGGTTCGTTTGTAAAGCTGAGCTGGCAGGGGGTGTTCTTCTCCCCCCCTTACTCAGGGGGATCAATCCTGTGTCTGAGCCCCAGTTCTGCAGAGCAGAAATGTTCACTAGTTGAAGCGTGGGTCAGAGGCCTTATTTGCCAATGCAAGGGGGAGATAGTGACTGAGGGAGGGGAAGGCCTATTTCTAGTTTGATGCCTGTCTTCATTCCAACATCTCCCCCTCAGCCCCTTTGAAGGGCTGGGGTACATTGGCCCTGCTTAGCAGGTACAGAGCACCCTTTTTCTCTGGACCACATAGAGATTTATTGTTTCAGCAGCCAAGTTCTGGCATTGCTGCTAGTGGTGGGGGATGCCAGTGTGGAGGGCCCCCTCCTTCTGCGTTTGGGAGAGGACAAAGGTTGAGCTGCTGATGAGAAATCGATCAGAGCTGCTTGTGAGGCCTGCCAAACAGGGTTAGCACTGTTATGTGCATGCTCTGCCCAGCCATGAGTCACTGAGGGGATAGGAGAATTGGATCTCCACGAACACTTCTAGCTGTCCCCGTAAAGACCCCAAAGCACCATATCTCACTGTAGCAATTGGTTGGGTTTTCCTTTGCATCAGACATCTTTCTGAGCTCAGTTACTAGATCACAAAACATTGAACCTTATTGATTGTGGAGCTCCATGTACTAACCAACATCACCTTGGTTGATTTCAGCCTCCCTTTTTTGACCCCCGCGTGAGGCAGCCTGGACAAAGCAGAGAAGGCAGCACTTGTCTCAGTAGAGCCTCTCCCATCATGAGGGAGGACCAGGGCCGAGTGAGGTTCCATGAGCCAATGTGTCAGGTGCTTTGAAACCTGACACAGTCTCTACAGATGTGAGCAGCTATGCCCTTCCTCCTTAAAAACCATTTTACACTGCAGCATTGATTGAATTCTGTAAGAAAAGGGCTGAATTTTTTTTTTTTAAAGTATTGACAGCATAGATGGTCCCCAGGTTATGAATGGGATGGGTTCTGTAGGTTTGTTCTTGGGTTGAATTTGTATGTAAGTTGGAACAGGTACATTTACCTACTACCTGTAATAGCCTCTGTTCATGTGAGATGTATGTCATTGGCTGTTTGTAAGTCGGGGACTTACTGTGCTATCCCCCATTCTTTTTTTTTTTTTGAGACAGAGTCTCAAGCTGTCGCCCTGGGTAGAGTGCTGTGGCATCATGGCTCACAGCAATCTCAAACTCTTGGGCTTAAGCGATTCTCTTGCCTCAGCCTCCCAACTAGCTGGGACTACAGGCATCCACCACAATGCCTGGCTATTTTTTATTGCTGTTGTCATTGTTATTTTAACAGGCCTAGTCTGGGTTCGAGCCTGCCAGCCTCAGCGTATGTGGGCTACAGGCACCGCTGATACCCCCCATTCTTAAGTGTGAGTTGTACATAAGTTGGATATTTGTAATTCAGAAACTGCCTGTAGAGAAAAACTGGATCTGTTTCCTAGAATGGTTTATTTTTAGGGCTAGATATGCATCTCTAAGACAGTGCTGGGAGTTTAAAATAACTTTTTTTGATGTTTATTGTATGTCTGTTCTTGAACAATTCTTCCAAGCCCCTGGGGAGAGAAAAGTGGGAGGTGTTAAGATTAAAGGACCTGAATCACTACTTCAGGGATCCAGGGCCACTGACCAGTTCAGACACAATGATGCCAGTGAGTTCCCTTCATCAGCAGCATTGTCTGATAGAACTTTCCATGAGGGTGGAAATATTTCATGCCTAAACCATCCAATAGTGGTCACACCTGGCTATTGAACACTCGAAATGTGGTTAGTACAACTGAGGGCCTAATTTTTTTTTTTTTTTTTTTTTTGTGGAAAAGAGGTTTTTCTTCTTTCTAAAAATTGCACCGAAGTAAAGCAAAGCTATAGTTGACGGGGGTGTGCTGTGTAGGTGTTAGCAGTACTGCCCTTACTACAAGCTCGTTGGACAGTACTGCAATCCCAAGAAAAGGATGGTTTAACTAATTTAAATGTAAATGTTGCTAGCCACATGTGGCTAGTGGCTACCATACTGGACAGCACTGGTCTCTGACCAGCGTGCCCAGCCTCACCTCCTGCTGCAGGCCTCTGTGCGCCCCAGACTTCAGCTGCACTGAGCTGATATCTTCCTGATATCTCCCTCCCTTCTCATTTGTCTGTCAAAATCCTGTCCATCATTCAAAAGGTTCAAATGCTACCTTCACACAGTCGTCCCAGACTGGTTTCAGGCAGAATTCTTTCAGCCCCCTGTAAGCAAAGAATTCTTTGCTTGCTCCCATGACAGCCTGTGTCCTCACATGCCCTGTATTCCAGCTGATGAGGGAGCCTCTGCAGAGGCTTGGTGGCAGACAGACTCAAGTTTGAGGCTGGCTTTGCCACTGGGCTCCTGAGCTAAGGAGTTCAACTACTTGGGTCCTCAGTTTCCCACTGTGTCCAACGGAAGTTACAGCATCTCTCTTCCAGGGTGGTGGAAAGGACAGATGAAATTCATTTTATTCCTTCCTATTGTTGCTGTGACCAATCACCACAAACTTGTGGCTTAAACCACCCACATGTCTGGAGATTGGAAGTCTGACGCTGGTCTTTATGGGCTAAAACATTGTCAGGGCTGAGTTCCTTTATGGAGGTTCTAGAAGAGAACCCACTATTTTGCTTTTTCCAGTTCCAGAAGTTGCCTGCGTTCCTTGGTTCACGGTCTCTTCCACCTTCAAAGTCAGCAATGGCTGGTCAACTCTTTCTCATGCTGCTGTCTCTCTGGTTCTGACCACTTCGACTCCCATTTAAGGGCACTTGTGATTACATTGGGCCCTCGTAGGCAATCCAGAGTAATCTCCTTATTTTAAGGGGTGGCTGGTTAACAACCTTAATCACCCTTGTCATGTAATATAGCATTATTAAAATTAAGAAACGGACATCTTTGGGGAGGAGCATTATTCTTCTCACCACATTCATTAGGGATCTAGTACAGTGCCTGGCTCATAGAAAGTGTTTGATAAGTAGGGCCAATATTTGACCTGACTCTGTTAGTTTTTTTCTTTAGCATGAGAGCCTCTTAATGTTGAAGTTGCTTAACTTTTTTTATAGACTCTGTCTTGCCCAAGAGCAGGTGCTTAGTAAATCTTTATTAAATAATAGAATTTCCAATAAAGGTAGATGGTTTCTTTCCTTGTAAAGATATATTGGACAATAAAAAGAAGGAAAATGCAAGCCAGAATATATGATCCACTTTGTGCAAAAAAACAAAACAAAACAACCCCCTCCCCTGAAGTTGATTTATAAATAGAAAAATTGGGTAATTATATATGTCATGCTGTTGTTACTGGTGGTTATCATGGGAACGTTCCCTTTCTGTGAGATGCAGTCTAGTGATTATAAAAATAATTTTGTTTACAATGAACATCTTTTAATCTTAGAGGAAAATAACTAAGATTAAAACATGCAACATGCATGATTAAAACGTACACCCTAAACCTATCTCAGTCCAGCCGGATCCCTGAGTCACTCTTGGGTTCAGTACACGTCCTACACAAGTGGTCCGTGATCATGTTGGGCTAACTTTTAGGGCTATTAGTACCAGTTCGCCTGCTCATTTTCAGCATGCTTTGAGCTCAATCTACTAAAGGAGCGTTTTCAATTAACCTCAGCAGGACATAACTGTAAAAATATATATTTATTGCTGCTGGTGGGAACATAAATTAGTACAATCACTTTGTAGAATTACAATCGAAGTTGCACACTTTGACCTTGTAATTCTGTTCTGGTAATATCCTGCAGAGACATGTTCAAGGGTGTTCATGCAGCATTTTTTTGGTAGTAGTAAAACACTGGAAACCAACTAAACGCCCATCAACAGAAGAATAGAAAAATAAATATGGTTACATATGAGTAACAGATTACTATGTAGCACTGAAGCTATACTCATTATGCCTCAACTTCATAATTAAAATATTGATTAAAAAAAGATAAATTGAAGAAGATTACATCTATCATGCTACTATTTATATAAAGGTTGAAAACATGAAAAAACTATATATTGTTTAGATCTAAAAAATGTATGAGAAAATTAAGGGCCGTGATAAATAGTGGGTGAAGCTGAAATTAATGGTTATAAGGTAGCAGAGGAATGAATTGGAGGCTTGGAATGAATAAGTAGTGATTTATGTTTTTAAATTGGGTGGTGCTGATGTAGATTTTTAAATTCCTTTTTGTATATATTAAGTAAGACCATAACAAGGCCTTTCATAAAAGATGACAGTGCATTTAGACAGATCACGAATAGATTTTAGGAACAAATAATTAAAGTGATGCTTCTTTGACGGGTTCTCTGCTAAGTGATGCTGAGCGTGCTGTTCATTTTGCAATTTGCGACCCCCACCAGCATCTGTGGGCCACCTCCCCACTGCCCTCCTGAGACCCTGCGGCCGTGCATCCTCCCGTGAGCTCAGGGCCAGGTGCAGCTGCACCCTCCTCTCTGCCCATGTGGCAGTGTTGTCCTTTCTGCTCACCATCTATTGTACGTACCCTCTCTGCATGGTTAGAAATGACGTTCATCACTTTCTCACCATTCTTGGGCATTCGTTTAAGATTTCCAGAGTTAGAAAATAAAAACGGAGGATGCTCAGAGAAATCTGAATTTTGGGAAAACAACAAATAACGTTCTAGTGTTAAGTATGACTCAAATAAAAAATTATTTGTTGTTTTATCTGAAATTGAGTTTTAACGGGGCATTCTGTGTGGTATTTGGCAATCCTACAGAGACATGTTCTCTTTCTTTTGTAAATTATCTGCCCAAAGTTTTTGCTAATTTACAAAATGAGGGTGTAGCTTTTTTTTGAGACAGAGTCTCACTGTGTCGCCCTGAGTAGAGTGCTGTGGTGTCACAGTTCACGGTAACCTCAAACTCTTGGGCTAAAGTGATTGATTCTCTTGCCTCAGCCTTCCAAGTAGCTGGGACTACAGGCTTCCACCACAATGCCTAGCTATTTTTGTTGTTGTTGTTGTTGTTGTTGTTGTAGTTGTCATTGTTGTTTGGCAGGCCCAGGCTGGGCTCAAACCCAGTGTAAGTGGCTGGCGCCCTAGCCGCTGAGCTATAGGTATGAGATGGGTAGATTTTTTTTAATACTAAAGATACCACTCTATATTTCTGTCATATCTGACATATACCTTTCTGAGTATGTTATATAAAAAGTCAATGGCTGCAGTCCACTAAAATTTTACAGTTTTATATGGTTAGTCTATCATTATGGTACCTATTTTTGGTGTCAGGCTGAGGAAAGCCTTCCCCTACTGAGTTACAGAAATTGGGTGAATAAGTGGTGCTGGCAGCCACAAATACACAACTCACAGTTCATCTATTAACATTTGCTATGAGTTCATATGGCTTTTTATGTGAACTAAACTTCTTCACATGACCCTTTGCAGAGAGTGCTTGTCCTATGTTTCAGAAATTCTCAGTAACATTTGGAAAGATGTGTCAACTGGAAGTACTCTGTGAGGTAATTGAGGAAATTTATGTCAAAAGCATTACTTGGTAAGTAGGCAATGCTGGAAATGACAACAGGGATTTGGCACAGAATTTAGGCTCTCTTCCATCTTTGGATCTTTTCCATTTATTAATTTCTTCATTATGAAAACTAAATATACACTACAGGAAAAAAGAGAGACTAGTATAACAGATTCCCACGGAACCCCTGCCCACTTTCAGCAATGGCCCAGTCATGGCTGATCTTGTTTCTTCCAGCCTCCCCAGTCACTCGCCCCACCCTGCCCCAGTGCCCCTGCTCAGATTATTTTGAAGCAAATCTGACATTGTGTCTTATTGTCTATAAATATTTTCATATAAATTTCTAAAACACTAGCATTCACTAACAAAAGCTAATCATGATGCCATATTACAAACAAAAAAATTAGCAATAATTCCTTAATATACCATCAAATAATCAACATTCAGATCTCCCCCCCTTATCTCCTAAATGTGCTTTTTTTCTGTTTGTTTTAGTCAAGATCCACATAAGATCCACACATTGCAATGGTTGAGCTGTCTGATCCGTGGGTTCCCCCTTTTTACTTTGTCATTTATTTATTGAGTTAGTAGGTTTTAACACTAGATTTTGCTGCTGCATTCCCATTGTGCTTTGTAACATGTTCTTCTATCCTTTATATTTCCTATAAAATGACAGAGCTATAGGCTTGATCAGATGTAGGTTTGATATATATATTTTTGGCAAATATACATATTTCATGGGTGTGGGTGTGTACTTCCATTGGAGGCACATAGCAACTGTGATGTTGGCACCCATTGATGATCATTGCTGATCAGTTAATTCACTGATTTTTAAACAAGGAACAGGTTGCACTGTAAAGGGCTTATAATCTGCGGGGGTGGGATCTTCCTTGTCTCTGCCATGCCATGAAGGGGTACAGAAGAGGGCTTTGGTGCCAATGTTCCACGTGTGACTGTAGAGTTTTGAGAGGCAAACTCTGCCCTGAGTTCTTAGTTGGTGGGTGCTGGCCTTAGAAAGGGAACCACTTGGTTTCTGGTGGAAGTGGTAAGAACGTAAAGAAGCCGTTTTACTTTTCACACCACTTGGGAGTCTTTAAGGTGTATAGGTGTATAGCTGCATAGGTGAGCTTGTGTGTGATCTTCGGTACGTTGTGAATTTATACAGGGTGGCCATAAAGTTCACGTGCAATTTAAAATGGACAGCTATTTTAAATTGCACGTGAACTTTATGGCCACCCTGTATTATAAGCAACAGATTTTGAATTGGCTTACATAATGAAGGGAATTTGTTGGCACATGTAACAGAAAGTACAGATATAAGACAGGTGTTATAGGCTGAATTGCATCCCTCCCAAATGGATGTGTGGAAGTCTTAACCCTCCGTACCTCAGAATGTGATTGTACATGGAGGTAGGTCTTTTAAAGAGGTGACTGAGTTAAAGTGAGGCTGTTATGGCAGGTCCTCATTCAATCTCACTGGCATCCTCATAAGAAGAGGGGATTAGGACATGTGGAGGGACACCAGGGGTGTGAGAGCCCTATGAAGAGGCAGCAGGAGGGTGGCCGTCTGCACATCTAGTGATTAAAGCCATGGAGGAAACCAGCCCTGACAGCTCTTAGTCTGGGACTTCCCTCCTCCAAAACTGTGAGTAAATACATTTCCCTCTGTTAAGCTAGCCAGTGTCCGGTATTTGGTCATGGCAGCCCTAGCAAATGAGGACAGTGGCTTTTAGGAGAGGCTCAATTCAGTGGCTCAGTAGTATCACAAAACATGCAGTGGCTTTGGGTGTGTCCCTTCTGCCTTTTGTGATGTCTGTTTTGTCCTGAGTCCAGCAAAGGGCTACAGCGGTTCCATGCTTGCTATCTGAACATCATCTGTTCTAGAAGAGGGACAAGAGAATTGGTTTCTAGTAGCTCTCTCAGAAGAGGGAGAGTCTTCATTCCTAGAAGACTCAGAAAACTTGGGCTCTTAGCTTACAGATCTATATTAGGTCTAGTGCCCATTCTCTTAACCAGTCCCTTTGGCCAGGAGACTGCCACATTGAGTGACTTAGTCACCAGTTCCTGAGACCAGTCTCTGAGGAAGGGGTGGGAGAGAGGGGGCTGGGGTCAGGTTAACACTGCTCCTTCTTCCTGGCCACAGAAGGCCTCCTTCCTGCTCCTTCCTACTGGACAAGGCGGAAGAGGGGCAGGGTTGCTGGAGTGACCAGCATAGGGCCTGTGGCATTTGGAGACTATTGGGGTGGATGTGTGGTGGGAAGTGTGCTGGACACCGCTGGTCAGAGCCCAGAAATAAGTCTGTCCTCTCACCGTGTGGTCAGTTGCCTCATCTACCAGAAGATGAGAGGTTACTCCCAGTACTGATGTCCCAAGAGTGGAGTTCATAGGGAAAAGCTGATAGCATTTGGGAGTTTTCAGAGTAGAAAAAATAGGCCATATGAAGATAACGCCAGTAGAATCAATAGGCCATATGAAGTTCCCCTCCAACAAATGAGGGGAACATGGTCATATAGGCCCACAATCGGAGGAGTCTTACGCTCACACCCTCATTTTATGCATGAGGTTAAAGACTTTTCCCAGCGCACTCAGCCAGCTATTGACAAGCCAGTTTCAGATCCCAGATCTATACCTTCATTGTTCTGCCCACGAATCTTTCTTTCAAAAATGCCCGGGAACACTTAGAAAGCAGTACAGTTCCAGCCAAAGGAAGGAAATAGCTTGAGGAAATAGTGTAGAGAATTGTGCTTGCGGTGCCTTTGGCCAGTTCACCAGTTTCCAGGGGTTGGAACACGTGGCTACAACCCTGGGTGTGGGGTCTTCACCATCCTCTGCACCTGGGTATGAATGCATTTCATAGTGCTCTTGTTTTACAAAAAGGGGCGAGTTTCTTTTTGCCAGTGCTGAAGGTTTTAGTTAGGATGTGAAGCAGGGTTGATAGAACTAGTAGCCAGGGACCTGGTTGGTAGAAGTGGAGGCAGATGTTTCTGGGAGACACTTGGTACTTGTTAGTAGCACGGAGATCAGTGCAGAAGTCACCAAACTGAATGGCAGTGGGGGCTTGTTTGATGGTCAGTGTGACAGTATCCTGGGAGGCCTTTTAAAATCAACATCCTCCGTGGGGGTAGAAGTGGGAGCCCTTTGTTTTGGTTGGGGAGGGTCTGAATATGTCTGTGGCCTTCCTTCTGTAGACGCTTTCTCCCTCCTCTCCAGCAGTGATTTCAGGAAGCCTCAGGGAATATTCTCAGCCTGAAGTTGGGGGGTGAAGGGAGGGGCAGGATACTCTGATTCTATCACTCTAGTCTTCTCTTAGGCTTTGAGGACCACGTACCCTTTCCTAGTGGTACCATATTACACTTTCTCTCCTCATCAAAATGGAGACTCAGGAAAAGACTGGGCTTCCATCCTCGAAAGCTGCATCTGTTCTGAGAATGAAATGCACCTCCACCCACCCACATCCCACCCTGTCTCATTGCTGGGTGGCCAGGAAGAAGTCTGAGCTGCCTGCTCTCTTGCCTACCCAGAGAAAAGAGCAGTAGAGTGTTGTGGGGTCAGAGAGACCTAGGATTGGGCCATACCTCTGTTGCTTTCTACCTGTGTGTTCTTGAGCAAATTAAATAAGCTCCATGCTTCAGCGTTCTCATCTATCTGTATATGGGAGATATTTATTATTTGTCTCATTGGGTCAAGGCGAAACTTAAATGCAATAATGGCAGGATGTGCAGTAAATGTTAACTATTCACGAAAATAACAAATTAGATGAGAAAATATGAGATTCATATGAGAACCCACAATTAGTTATTATCCCCAGAATTAAAGCTAACCCCCTTCCCCCCAAATCATCAACACATGGAAGATTTATAATCTGTGGTTCTATTCCGTTTTGCTTAAAATGAAGCTCTGTTTTTTGGTGTGATATATCAAATTCCTGCCCTTTCCCAAAATAGTATAGGTTGGGAGGATCCTCATGGGTGGAAGTTGGCAGAGGAGGGATGCCCTTTGGCATGGTCGTCCTACACGTTTGTTCTCCTTCTTATAACTGTGCGCTCTGTCCTT
Organism: Loris lydekkerianus; assembly: GCA_963574355.1. Taxonomy (NCBI): domain Eukaryota; kingdom Metazoa; phylum Chordata; class Mammalia; order Primates; family Lorisidae; genus Loris; species Loris lydekkerianus. Next base: position 37,370 of record CAUYPK010105582.1, read on the forward strand.
CATGAAGTTTCCTCTTTTTCTGCCATGGTATATTATTTTCCTGTTTAGTACCTGAAGAAAGCCAGAGTAGTCCTGATCACCTTCTCCTTATATCTCTAAGCCTATGAGAAGCAGCTTTGCCATTTGAGATAAGTGGGGGATCCAGCTGGTTGCTGCACCCTCCCCATAAGTTCTGGGCTGAGGGTCAGGCTGGTCACTATCTGATATAGGTATATTGGTTTGGTCCAGGAAAGTTCCATGGAGCTGGAGGAGCAGTGCCTGACTCTTCCAGCCCCCTACCCCTTCTCATCCAGAGTGAACCTTCCCTTGTCTGGGGCTGGGGAGTCAGTAAGGTAGGATCACATTTCTGAAGTGAAAACTCCTTACTGTTAATATGATTTTCTGGAGGGATAGATATTTCCAGATGAGGTGGCTTATGCCAGCCATGCCCACTTGTTTTTTTCTAAGAAAACACATTGTTTAGAACATTGATATTTAAAGAGATTATTGATATTGGTGGATTTATAGCTACTATATTTGTTGTTATTTTCTGTTTATTGATGTTCTTTGTTCCTATTTTTGCTTTCCACTCTTTTTCTTTCTTTTGTGCTTTTAACCGAGCATTTTATATGATTCAGTCCCCCCTCTTTTCTTAGTATGTCAATTATATTCTTTTGTTTTTACTTTTCAGAATGCTTGCCCTAGAGTTTGCAATGTATATTTACAAGTAGTTCCACTTGTTACTTTCAAATAACACTATATGTACGGCTTCATGGGTAGTGCACAGTACCTTATAATAACAAAGTATTGTGTCCTATCCCTTTCGTCATTCTGTCATTTATTTTCTTATACATAAGGCATAATCAGTGAATACGTTGTTGCTATTATCATTTTGAACAAACTGTTATTGGTTAGATTAATTAAGAATAAGAAAAGTAAAGGTTCTTATTTTACTTTCATTTATTCCTTCCTTAATATGCTCTTGCTTTTTTAATGCAGATCTGAGTTTTGAGCACATGTCATTTTTCATCTCTCTGAAGAAGCTTTAACATTTCTTACAAGGCAGATCTATTGGCAATGGATCTCCTCAGTTTGTCTGAGAAACCCTATTTTTCTTTCATTTTGAAGGGTAGCTTTATAGGAGATAGTATTCTAGGTTGGTGGTTTTTTCTGTGTCACACTGAAAATATTTCACTGCACTCTCTTCTTCCTTGCATGATTTCTGAGGAGATTTTGAATATAATTCTTACCTGTGTTCCTCTGTAGGAAAGTTTATTTCCCCTCTGGCTTCTTTCAAGATTTTTTTATCTTTGATGTTCTACGGTTTGAATATTATGTGCCTGCGTGGTTTTTGTTTTTGTTGTTGTTTGTTTGGCATTTATCTGGCTTGATGTTCTCTGAACTTCCTGGACCTGTGTTCTGGTGTTTGACATGAATTTAGGGAAATTTTCCATCACTATTGCTTCAAAATTTCTTTTTTTCTTTTCTTTTTTTCCTCCTTTCCTTTTCCCTTCCCTTCCTTGTCTCTTCCTTTCTTTCCCTTCCCTTCCTTTCCCTTCTCCCTCCTTTCTTCTTTTTGGTGTTCTTGTTATGCACATACTATATAAGTTTTGTGGTTGTCCCACAGTTCTTGGGTAGTCTGTTTTTTTTTTTTTTTTTTTTTTTTCTCTAGTCCTTTTCTCTTTGCTTTTCGGTTTTGGAATTTCTAATGTTATATCTTCAAGCTCAAAGATTCATTTGTCTGCCATATTTGGTCTGCTAGTGAGTCCAGCAAGGGCAGTCTTTCTAATTCTGTTATAGTATTGTTTTTGAATATACAAGTTGGAGGATTGGTTTTATTCAGTGGGCTCCAAAATTATTGATTGATTGAGTGACTGAGGCAAGATCTTGCTCTGTCTCCCAGGCTGAAGGGCAGTGGCATGATCATAGCTCTTCGTGATCACTGCAGTCTTCAGCTCCTGGGCTCAGGTGATCTTCTTACCTTAGCCTCCCAAAGAATGTTAATTGTATTTTTGATTTCTTGCATTTCATTTTGATTCTTTGAGTTTCCATTTCTCTGCTTATATTACCATCTATTCTTGCATGTTGTGTACTTTTTTCATTAGAGCCCTTAGCATGTTAATTATAGTTTTAAAGAATTCCTGATCAGGCTGGGTGTGGTGACTTATGCCTACAATCCTAGCACTCTGGGTGGCCAAGATGGGTGGATTGCTTAAGCTCAGAAGTTCAAAACCAGCCTGAGTAAGAGTGAGACCCCATCTCTACTAAAAATAGAAAAAGTAGCCAGGTGTTGTGGTGAGTGCCTGTAGTCCCAGTCACTTGGGAAGCTGAGGCTTGAGCCCAAGAGTTTGAGATTGCTGTGAGCTATGATGACAGCAGGGCACTCTATCCAGGGCAAAAGAGAAAGACTGTGTCTCAAATTTCCCCTCAAAATAGAAAAAACAAACCAGGTTTTTGCTTTTTAACATGCCTTATAATTTTTTAAAAAGTTGACATGATGTACTGGGTAAAAATAAGTCCGTCACTTTAGTGATGTGGCTTTAGGTGTGGGACAAGGTCCTGCTGTCAGGTGCCAGTCTTGGTGAGCCTGTGTCCCTGGACTGTGAACTTCATTGTGCTTTTCAGTGTGGTCCCCTGTTTTAGAAGGACAGGATGGCTTGGGAGGGCTGGAGTTGGGTATTTTCCTTCTCTCAGGCAGGCTAGGTGCTGGTAAAATGGTTTCTCTTGAGGGCAGGTCTTATTGGGAAGAAGAGAATGTTCTGTTTTATTTCAGAATGGCTATTGGCCATTTTGTCCTTCGCCTGCTGGAAGCGCAGGAGATTTTTCTGTATTATTCACTGTAAGAACCTGACCAGCTTCCAGAGGTGAAACTCACGGAAGGGTGGAGGTCCCCTTAAGACCACCCCACCTCTCCCAAGAGTTTTAAACTCTCAGACTTGTCAGTTAGTGTCTGGATTTTTTTTTTTTTTACCTGAAGTGGTTAGGGTTAGGTACCAGTTTGGGGGTTCCTCCCATGCTGGTTCTGGCGATGGGTCTCTGCTCTCTTTTAGTAATGATTCCCTGTATCTGCCTCTCTCTCCAATTTTGGGGCAGTGGTTTGCCCTGTGAAAGGAGAGTTGTTGATTTTCAGTTTGTTTAGCTTTTTCTTGTTGTTAGGACAGAGTGTAGACTTCCAGGCTTCTTGTGTGCTCACCACACCCACTTTTCTTCACTCCAAACACACACACACAGTGTGTTTTCAGTGGTGGATCGTGGAAACTTCTTCCCAGCTCCCGCGCAGGTGGCTGTGCTCTGACAAGGTTGTCAGTGTGGAGGAAGGCCTGGGGAGTGGGGGCACCTGTGCCTCCCAGAGCCAGCTGTGTGGTGAGCAGCCATCCAACTGCTTCGTCCTTAGAGGATGTGGCTGAGGGCAGGAACTATGTTCCTTTTATTTTTGCATGTTAAAGTCCCTAGCAAGAACCTGAGACAGAGCCACTTTTCTTTCTTTTTTTTTTTTTTTTTAACCATTCAAAACAGCAAATTTTACAAATATTTGTTGAAGTACTGCTATATGCCAGCCAGTGCCAAGGCACTGGGGAGCAAGAGAACAAAACAGGGAAGGTGATAGTTCCTGACTTTACAGAGTAATACATAATGGACCCTCATAACACTGATCTGGCTTTCATTACATGCCAGGTGCCTTTCTAGGTCCTTTACATGTACTAACTCATTTTATTACCATAACAATTTTATGAAGAAGGCATTATTATTATTATCCCATTTACAGGTGAGGAAGCTGAGGCTCAGAGAGATTCATTGACCTGAGATGCCTATTTTGGGCAGCAGGGTGTTTATTCCCAATAATGCGATGGAAGGTGTCAAGAAAATAAACATGTTCCTGCCTATCCCTAGCACCCAAAAGCTCTCCCCTAGGGTGGAAAACCTGATAAGTAGATGTTCCCCAGTGCTAAAGCAAGGTGAGTTATGCGTCACAGTGTAGTGTGTGACCCACTCTTGTGCCCCCCACAGCTGGGTAGGAGTGGCCTGGTCTAGCACAGAACCTTTTAGTCGTGCTGGCTTGTAACTGGACATTGCCTACAAAATCTTGACCACCTCTCCAAGGAGCTGACATGCAGTAGTTAAGAATCTTGTTACATTCTGTAGACAAGTATTTCTCAAATAATGTATTTTCTAAAGTGTAGCATGTAGCTCACCTGAGATGCTACTTTTCTAAAAAGTACGTTAGGTGATTCCTATATACACTCTAGTTTAAGACTGCTTCTTTAGGCTAAAATAGTAGAAGGGAATAAATTTATCAGTTAAGAACTGGAACATATAGCCTATGCAATTGCGACTTAAAATAACATGAACAACTCCAAATTCCACTGCTTTTGCCAGTAGCTACTCGCACATGCCAAGACAAGCTCCCTTGGAAGGAAAAGAGCCTCTTGAAATCTCTAGTCTCTGGGATACAGCCTCTTTGGAAAGAAATATGGAGAATCCTCAAAGAACTCAAAATAGACCTTCCATTGGATCCCACAGTTCCATTACTAGGTATCTACCCAGAAGAAAATAAATCATTTTATCATAAGGACTTTTGCACTAAATTGTTTATCGCAGCTCAATTTACAATTGCCAAGATATGGAATCAGCCCAACTGCCCATCAACCCATGAATGGATTGATAAACTGTGGTACATATATACCGTGGAATACTATTCATCCATAAAAGATGGAGACTTTACATCTTTTGTATTAACCTACAAAGAGTTACATCCTCTTTAGTAAAGTATCACAAGAATGAAAAAGCCCTTTACATGTACTAACTCATTTTATTATTATGACAGTTAGTATTCAATACTAATTCAATACTAATGAATACTAAGAAGTCAGTAATACATGCCCACACAAGAGAAAAACTGAATTTAATTCAAGTTGGGGGGAGGGGAGAGGAGGAAAAGGAAAGGAGGGAGGGAGATTGGTGTGCTCCCACCTAATGGGTACAATGTATTGGTATGTGGCACACCTCCTGGGTGTGGGACACAACTACAACAGGGACCTTACCTAAAAATGTAAATATTGTAACCTAATGATCCGTACCTTCTTATTAATCTGAAATAGAAAAAAAGAAATCTCTGGTCTCTTTTGTCTCAGATGTTATGTTCATCTTTGAGATGTTTTTGGGTTGGAACTGTTCTTATACTAACATGTAAATGGTAATATTAATTGGGCACCTGCAACTCTAAAGGAATAATGTCCAATTTCATGGAAGACCAAGTCTTAAGGGAGTCATGCCACTACTATACCAGGTGATCAAATTTAGAATGAGATATTTCTTTTCTCAGCTTCTTCTGCCATCCTCAGGTGATGTCCAGAAAGATGAAGAGAAGTGCTACTGTATAACTGGTAACATTCCAGGAGGTCCCAAAGAGATGGGCTGGTTGGATAGCTAAGGTGCATTAGCTCCTCAGACAATCTTTGCCTCAGGTCCTGAGAATTTAGACCTGAGGCACTGCTGTAATTAGGAGGACAATTTTGATACCTTCTCTCACTCATTCATTCATTCACTTGTTGTGGAGGGCCTGATTTCTGTAGCCTATGCTGTCTATATTTTTGGTGATGGAACTATCTGAGGAGGTCTGGGAGTTACCAATTTACCAGTGGCACAGATCTTCACTGTAGTCCCTCAGCCTCAGGTAATGTTGGCCCACTTGCTTCCAAGATTTATGAGTTGGCCTACAATGGGGCTGTAGGAGGCTAGGGGGAAAGTTGTGTTTGCTTTGGGTGCCTGAATGAAAAGAAAAAACATTCAGATTCCTATTAGGGTAGAGTATCTCTGGGAGAAGTTTGACAACTATCTGAGAAAGGACATCTTTTTACCAGGCTGAAGAACTATGCAAGTGCATGTTGCAAGAGGCTTTGTCTGATGTTTTTGTTTTTCAAGTGCTCAAGAAGCCATTCACTGGTGCACATGCCACCCCACTGGGAAACTGGGACTTGTCAACTGGCGAAGTTCCATGAAGCATCGAGAGAGAGATTCAGTGTGGTTCCGTGGTTCTTTGCCCTGTCTTCATCTTGAGAAGTCTGTTGTAGGAAACATCTGTTGTTTTGGTCTGCCTAGCATCTAGTCTCTCTTTTCTGGACATAGAATCTCTCTTTTTCCTTTACATTCCTCTGTCTCCTGTTTCCCATAACTGAAGTGGACTGATCCCACCTCCCATTTGTAGGGTGAATGCATGACCTGGGCTTGTTCAGCGTCTGCTCTCTGCTGGTTCAGGGCTGGTCATGTGACCCAAGCTCGGTCAATGGATTCAATTCCCTTGTTGGAGCTACTGGGCAAGAGATGCCCTGGGGTTGGTGCACTCTAAAGGTTCAGGCCTATAGTGGTTGCTGGCCCCACTGTGAAGGGAAAGCTTGCCACAGAATAAAGCCAACAGAGAGCAAAACAGAACTGAGAAAGGCAAGAGACAGGTTTCTTGTATTATAATATATTGTTAGTACCTGGATCTAGCTATGCTTAAAGTTCCCTTGAACCTCCCAATTATAGGAGTCAGAAACTTCCCGTGGTGGATTAAGTAAGGCCATAGTTTCTTTGTGTCCCCTTTCATTAACAGAAACTCTATTTCTAGAATGGACATCAGAATTGTCATAATATTACCCTTGATGTCCTGAATGTCATCAAAGTGTCTTCCTTTTAACATTTCCTTTTTCTTTGGGTAAAGAAAAAAGTCATTAAGGGCCAAATCAGGTAAGTAGGAAGGGTGTTCCAAGACAGTTATTTGTTTATTGGCTAAAAACTCCCTTACAGACAGTGCCGTGTGAGCTGGCACAGCATCATGATGCAAGAGCCACGAGTTAATGAAAAGTTCAGGTTGTTTTTGTCCTTTTCATGCAGCCTTTTTAGGATGTCGAATAGTAAACTTGGTTAACTATCCAGTTAGTACAAATTCATAGTGGATAAGTCCTCTGACATCAAAAAAGGTTAGCAATCTTGTTTTGACTCTTGATTTGGACTGACAGAGCTTTTTTGGTTGTGGAGAATTGGCTGATTTCCATTGTACACTTTGGCACTTGTTTCAAGGTCATGCTGGTGCACCCATGTTTTATCATCAGTGATAATGGCCCAAAACATCATCTTGCCTCTCCAGAAGGTCTTGGTGAACTTCTGCTCTCCTTTTGTTCATCAGTGAGCTCTTTGGGACTATTTTTGCACACACCTTTCTCATGCCAAGATTTTCAGTTAAGATTTTTCTGACTGTTTCTCTTTCAATGTTTACTTGGTCTGCCATGCTTCTCATAGTCAGCTGATGATTTTGCTGCACAAGTCAAATTTTTGCAGTGTTTTCATTAGTTCTGCTTGTAACTGGCCACCCTTCTCTCTCTTCATCAGTGATGCTTTCTCTCCCCAGAAAAACATTTAATCCATCTGGACACTGCCTTTTTTCTTATGGCATTATCCCCATAAACTTGGACTAACATGTCCCTGATATCACTTCCACTTTTGCCAAACTTAACAAGAAATTTAATGTTTGTTCATTGCTCTATTTCAAGCTCCAACATTCTCATTATGGCACACAAAAATGCACAACAACAATAATGAACGCCACTCAGCAAGACACTGCCATTCATCAATACGAACACAGCTGTGAGACACTGGTATACCAAGACTGTGAAATGGTATACCGAGCTGTTTGTACAGTGCTGCCAATGTAAGTGCATGGTGGCAAGTTTGCAAACTCAATTGTCAGAAGGTAGTGGGAGTGGGATGTGAGTTTTTGAGACTAGGCCTAAAAGGGCCCTGCAGCTTCTACTCTCACTCTCTTGGACCTCTGCCATGCGACCACCATATAAGAAAGCCAGTTTCACCTATTGGAGGAGGAGGAGCCATGTGGTAGAAAAGCACCCTAGCCACCTGTTGGCACCCACTGCACAACATGCCAGTGAGGCCAGCCTGGACTTCCTAGACTGAATGACCCTCCAGTTGAATGCAGCTGTTTGGCTGGGCCCAGCTGAAATCCTGCAAATGAGCCACTGAGCCTTTGTTGGATTAAGTCAGCTTGACTTTATTTTCTGCCATTTGTAATGGAGTTTTGAGTGATATGCCTATGATAACACTTATATAATGAGCCTTGCTGGAGATTCACCTTTGTGAAACTTCTTCCCACTCTGCTGCCTCAGTCTGGATCTTTACTCATTGTGTGTGGGTGTGAACTCCCTTGTTGGAGGCATCCATTTCTTTTTACCTTTGTGTACCTGATCTGAATAATAGTGCTGCTGTCTCTGAAAGCATGGATTTCTTTAGCACACACCCCACAAGTGGGGACTTTCAAGAGCTCTATCTTTACTGGTCACTTATGGGATTTAACACTTGGCATTCCCCAGCCTCTCTGATAGCTCCTTCTTTTAGGCTTTCACACATTTGACTTCTAGGGTTCCTGAACTGTCCTGAAAATGCCCAGCAGGAGTGAACACCTGGTATTTGGGACTAAGAAAGGTAGCCCAGACCGTGAAATAACATAGGCTCAGGAGTTAGGCCTGCCTGGCTCAAAGGCTGGCCCTGCCATCTGCTTGCTGTGGGCCTCTTGCACATCCCTTCTCCTGTATGAGATTTGGTTTCCTTAGAGGTAAAATGGGAGGCAGTAGTTCTTCCTTCACGGATTGTGATGACTGGTACATGAGTTAAGGGATTGGCAAGACCTCCCATGCAATGTTGGTGTTCCAGATTTAGTGGTGACCCTTCAACGTTGCTCTTTTTTTTTTTTGAGACAGAGTCTCACTCTGTCACCCTTGGTAGAGTGCCATGGTGTCACAGCGCACAGCAACCTCCAAATCTTGGGCTCAAGTGATTCTCTTGCCTCAGCCTCCCAAGTAACTGGGACTACAGGCACCTGCCACAACGCCCAGCTATTTTTAGAGATGGGGTCTCACTCTGGCTCAGGCTGGTCTTGAACTCTTGAGCTCAGGCAATCCACTTCCCTTGGTCAACATAGCTCTTGAAGGAGGCAGGATATTTCAGAAACCCACTCCTCACCCCTGCCATTTCATTTTAGGACTAGAAGGAATCATGTCTTGTTTGGTTTGCTATCAGGTTTGTAATGGGTTGTCTGTGATGCAGAAGTTTTTTTGAGAGCATATGTGTTAGCATGTTTTTTCTGATAGTATTTCTTTCAAATACAGACTCATAGAATCATGGTGTCAGAATGGTATTGTTTATATTATTATATATAAAGAAATTACAACATCATGGGATAATGTGTGCACTAAAAACATAGGTGCTGCTGGGGATGGGTGCTGTGGCCGCACATAGGACACAGTGGTGAGCAGTCTTCTGAAAGTCAAGTCAAAGCGGTCCCACTGGATGTAGGCATTGGACATGGGGTAGGATTTCTAAGGTGGGAACTGGAGAGGAATTTCCAGGTAGAGGGAATCACATATGCAAAAGGATAGAAGTAAGAGAAGGAGTGGTGTGTTCTGGAGATGGCAAAATGCTCAGTGTGCTGTGAAGTAGGTAACTGTGAGTGAATAGAAGGAAGGAGGTGGGAAAGGTTGCTGATGGCCAACCATGAGGGGCAACACACATCTACCCGCTAGGGGATTTGGCCTTGCTGTTGTAGAGGGTGGGCGTTGCTAGAGGATTCATGCTGGTGGGTGATAGGAGTGATGTTTTAGAAAGAATAGGCAGTGAGGAGTTTGGAGGGATGCAAGACTGGAGTCTGGGAGACTAGTAATGAGTTTATCTGGAGATGATGAGGACCTGAATGAAGGTGGATGAGAAGATAGTAAGATTGGGGAAACAAGGACGAAACCTATCAGCATTGCTTAACAGTCGCTGGCCAGTTGGATGTGGAAGGCTGAGGGTGAGAGGGTAAAATCAAGGGAGCCTACTTGTTTTCTCATTTGAGTGATTTCAGAAATTAGATGGTGTCTTGAGTCACATCAGTGGGGAGTACAGGAAGAGAACTGACCTGACGAGAGGAAAGAAGGACTGCTTTGGATGTGTTGAATTTGAGGCACCTTAAGAAATCGTGTGAAGATACCTGCTAATATTCTAGATCAGATGTAGACTTAAGCACCACCAATGTGTACATGAGAGTTGACATCAGAGGCGTTGGACAAAATTCACCAGGGAGAATGTGTGATACCGATCACCAGTCCAACTCTGGAGAATGCTACCATTAAGTTGGGCAGAGGAGGAAAAGTCATGGAAGGGGAGTGTAGCAGATTGCATTTTCCAAACGTGGCTGCAGCAATATCCTGTATCCCACATGCCCTTCTTACTGTGTCATGGTGACACTCCTAGAGAGAGGGAAGGGGACCCTATGTCCCTCTCCTACAATCTAGGAATGCTTGTGACTCCAGTGGACTTCAGTGGAGGTGCTGCTGTTTGACTTCCAAGCCTAGGCAATAAAAGAGGGTACAGCTTCTGCTAGCTCTCCTTGGACATATACCATTGAAGCCCCAAGCCTCTGTGTAAGAATCAAAGGTTGCCATGATTTGAAGAACTCAGCCACAGAGAGAGGCTGTGTGCAGGTGTTCTGGCCGGCAGCCCCAGCTGTGGTTTTGCTGACAGCCAGCATCTACTGCCAGGTGTGAGTGAAGACACAGCAGATGAGTCCTGTCCCCGGCTACAAATTCGCCCCCAACCTTTGGGTCCTCTACAGGGATAGTGCACAGAATCCTGACCCACAGAATCTGTGAGCATTACGAAATTATTGATAAGTTGCTAAGTTTTGGGACAATTTGTTATATAAAGAGATAACCAGAACAAGGACAAAAAGGAAAAGTCAGGAAGGACTGGAAGCTGACCGGAAGAGGGATGCCTGGGAGACGTCAAGACAGGTTACACCTGAGAGGTATCCATTGGACTTGGCCACTGAGAAACCACTAGTGACTTCTACAGAAGCATTTAGTGGCATTATGATGGCCAAAGTCAGATTGCCATGAAGGAGAGAAGTGGAAACGGAGTGCAGGCCACTTTTTCTTTCTTTCTTTCTTTCTTTCTTTCTTTCTTTCTTTCTTTCTTTCTTTTTTTTTTTTTTTTAATTGTTGGAGATTCATCGAGGTACAAGAAACCAGGTTACACTGATTGCATTTGTTAGGTAAAGTCTCTCTCATATTTGTGTCTTGCCCCCAAAAGATGTGTCATCCACCGAGACCCCCATCCCCTCCCTCCATCCTTCTCTCTGCTCTTCCTGTCCCACCCCCTTCCTCCTTTCCACTCTCTGCTCTTCCTTTCCCAACCTCCCTCCCTCCTCCTCTCTCTCTTTCTCTGCTCTCCCCTCCCCCCATCCTCACTGTGTACTAGGTCATTAATTGTCCTGATATCAAAATTGAGTACATAGAATTCATGCTTCTCCATTCTTGTGATGCTTTAGTAAGAATAATGTGTTTCATATCCATCCAGGTTAATACAAAGTCTCTAGCTTTTTAAATGGCTGAATAGTATTCCATGGTATACATATACCACAGCTTGTTAATCCAGTCCTGGGTTGGTGGGCATTTAGGCTGTTTCCACATTTTGGCAATTGTAAATTGAGCTGTGATAAAAAGTCAAGTGCAAGTGTCTTCTGGGTAGATACCTAGTAATGGGATTGCAGGATCAAATGGGAGGTCTAGCCTGAGTTCTTTGAGGGTTCATACTCCTTCCAAAAAGGTTGCATTAGTTTGGAGTCCCACCAGCAGTGTAAAAGTGTTCCTTTCTCTCCACATCCACACCAGCATTTGCAATTTTGAGATTTTGTGATGTGGGCCATTCTTTCTGGGATTAGATAATATCTCAGGGTGGTTTTGATTTGCATTTCTCTAATAATTAGGGGCGATGAGCATTTTTTCATGTTTGTTAGTCATTCATCTGTCTTCTTTAGAGAAGGTTCTATTCATGTCTCTTGCCCATTGATATGAGGGATTGTTGGCTTCTTTCACGTGGATTAATTTGAGTTCTCTATAGATCCTAGTTATCAAGCTTTTGTCTGGTTCAAAATATGCAAATATCCTTTCCCATTGTGTAGGTTGTCTATTTGCTTCGGTTGTTGTCTCCTTAGCTGTACAGAAGCTTTTCAGTTTAATTAAGACCCACTTGTTTATTTTTCTTGTTGTTACAATTAACATGGAAGTCTTCTTCATAAAGTCTTTCCCTAGGCCGATATCTTCCGGTGTTTTTCTTATGCTTTCTTTGAGGATTTTTATAATTTTGTACCATAAATTTAGGTCTTTTATACATTTTGAATCAATTTTGGTGAGTGGAGAAAGGTGCAGGTCCAGTTTCAAATGGTTTCCCAGCACCATTTATTGAATAGGGATCTTTCCCCCAGTGTATGTTCTTGTTTGGTTTATTGAAGTTTAGGTGGCTGTAAGGTGTTAGTTTCATTTCCTCGTTTTCTATTGGATTTCAAGTGTCTATATCTCTATTTTTGTGCCAATGCCATGCTGTTTTGACCACTATGGCCTTGTAGTACAGCCTAAAGTCTGGTATGCTGATGCCCAGGCTTTGTTTTTATTATAATACTAAGAACTGCCTTAGCTATATGGGTTTTTTTCTGGTTCCATTCAAAATGAAGGATTATTTTTTCCACGTCTTAGAATTACAGTGTTGGTATTTTAATAGGGATGGCATGGAATTGGTAGATTGCTTTGGGAAGTATAGACATTTTAACAATGTTGATTCTTCCCAGCCATGAGCATGGTATGTTCTTCCATTTGTTAATATCCTCTGCTATTTATTTTCTTAGGGTTTCATACTTTTCTTTATAGAGATCCTTCATCTGTATAAAGAAATACTCCTAGGTATTTCATTTTATTTGAAGCTATGGTAAAGGGAGTTGTGTCCTTAATTAGCTTCTCATCGTGGCTGTTATTGGTGTATACAAAGGTTACTGACTTATGGACATTGATTTTATATCCTGAGACATTACTGTATTTTTTTATGACTTCTAGGAGCCTTGTGGTTGAGTCTTTGGGGTTCTCTAAGTATAAGATCATATCAGCAAAGAGGGAGAGTTTGACCTCTTCTGCCCCCATTTGGATGCCCTTTATTTCCTTGTCTTGCCTAATTGTATTGGGTAGAACTTCCAGCACTGTGTTGAATAGTGGTGGTGATAGAGGAAAACTTTGCTGGGTCCAGGTCTAAGTGGAAAAGCTTTCAGTTTTACTCCATTCAGTAAAATATTAGCTGTGGGTTTGTCATAGATAGCTTTGATCAGTTTAAGAAATGTGCCACCTATACCTATACTCTTCAGTGTTCTAATTAGAAAAGGATGCTGGATTTTATTGAATGCTTTTTCTGCATCTATTGAGAGGATCATATGGTCTTTCTTTTTGCTTCTGTTGATATAGTGAATAATGTTTATGGACTTGCATATGTTAAACCAGCCTTGCATCCCTGGGATAGAACCTACTTGATCATGATGTATGACTTTTGGGATGATAAGCTGTAATCTATTGGCTAGGATTTTGTTGAGAATTTTTGTATGTATATTCATTAGTGAAATTGATCTAAAGTTCTGCTTTTAGTTGGATCTTTTCCTGGTTTTGGTATCAGGCTGATGTTTGCTTCATAGAGTGTGTTGGGGAAGATTCCTTCCTCCTCAATTTTTGGGAATAGTTTCTGCAGTATGGGAATAGGCTCTTCTTTGAAGGTTTGATAGAATTCTAGTATGAAGCCATCTTGACCAGGTCATATTTTTGTTGGGAAATTTTTTTATTGTTTCTTTGATCTCAGTGCTTGAAATTGGTCTGTTCAGGAGATCTATTTTTTTCCTAGCTAAGTCTAGGGTGAGGGTGTGATTCCAATATTGATCCATTTCCTCACATTGTCAAGTTTCTGGGCAGAGTTTCTTGTAGTACTCAGAGATAATCTCTTGTATCTCTGTGGCATCTGTTGTTATTTCCCCTTTATCAGTTCTGATTGAGGTTACTAGAGATTTTACTTTTCTATTTCTAGTTAGTCTGGCCAAAGGTTTATCAATTTTATTTATTTTTTCAAAAAAACCAACTCTTGTTTCATTAATTTTCTGAATGATTCTTCTGTTTTAAATTTCATTGCTTGCTGATTTAATTTTGGATCTTTCTTTTCTTCTGATGGGTTTAGGCTTAGATTATTCTTTTTCCAATTCCATAAGATGCCTTGTGAGTTTGTTGATGCGCTCTCTTTCTGTTTTTTGAATGTAGGTATCTAAAGTGATAAATTTGCCTCTCAGGACTGCTTTTGCTGTAACCCACATGTTTTGGTAGCTTGTGCCTTTATTATTGTTGTGCTTAAGGAAGTTAGTGATTTCCTCTTTTATTTTTTCTTACACCCAACTGTCATTCAGCATAAGGTTGTTTAATTTCCATGCCTTTGTATGGGGTTGAACATTTTTGTTGGAGTTGAGTTTCACCTTTAGTGCCTTGTGATCTGAGAAGATAGAAGATAAAATTTCAATTCTTTTGATTCCGTTGAGGCATGTGTTTTGTGTCCCAGGATATGATCAATTTTGGAGACTGTTCCATGGGCTGATGAGAATGTATATTCTTTATCTTTGGGATGGAATGTTCTATATATATATACATATATATATCAGGCACTGTTGTTCTAGGGTGTCATTTAAGTCCCTTATATCTTTGTTTAATTTGTGTTTAGAGGATCTGTCCAGCTTTATAAGAGAAGTGTTAAAGTCCCCTGTTATTATGGTGTTATAAGATATCATATTGTTCAGACTAATTAAGGTCTGTTTCAAGAATCTGGGAGTATTTAAGTTGGGTGCATAAATATTTAGAATTGAAATGTCTTCTTGTTGTATTTTTCCCTTGACCAATATGAAGTGTCCATCTTTGTCTTTTTTTGACTTTAGTTGCTCTGTTAACTTTGAGTTTTAATTTGTCTTTTGAGGCTAGGTGTGTTTCCCGCAGACAGCAAATAGATGGCTTGTGTTTTTTAATCCAATCAGCCAGTCTATGTGTCTTTGGTGGGGAATTCAAGCCATTAACATTTATTGAGATAATTGAGAAGTATGGTAGCATTTTATTCATCTTATTTTGTGAAAGTCCATTGCTTAATTTTCTCTTTTGCATCATTATGGAAGCTAGGTTCTGTCCTTTAATTTCTGGGTGCTTACTTTGCTAGTGGTCCATTGTGATGATCAGTGTGTAGAACAGGTTGAAGTATTTCCTGTAGAGCTGGTCTTGTGGTGGCAAATTTCCTCAATGTTTGCATATCAGTTAAAGATTTGATTTCTCTGTCAATTTTAAAGCTTAGCTTAGCAGGATATAGAATTCTGGGTTGGAAATTGTTTTGTGTAAGTAGATTAAAGGCAAATGACCATTGTCTTCTGGCTTAAAAATTTTATTAGAGAAGTCTGTGGTCACCCTGATGGATTTTCCCCTGTAGGTCAACTGGTGCTTACTCCTGGCAGCTTGAAGAATCTTTTCTTTTGTCTTGACTTTGGATGGGTTCATCACAATGTGTCTTGGAGAAGCTTGATTCGAGTTGAGGCAACCTGGGGTCCAATAACCCTCTGAAAGGAGTGTGTCAGAAGCTTTGGTGATATTTGGGAAATTTTCTTTTATAATATTCTGTAGTATGGCTTCTATTCCTCTGAGGCATTCTTCTTCCTCCTCTGGGATACCTATAACTCGTATGTTTGAATGCTTCATAATGTCCCATAATTCTATCAGTGAACATTCTGCTTTCTTCCTTTTTTCTTCATCTTTAACTATCTGAGTTATCTAAAGAGCTTTGTCCTCTACTTCTGAGCTTCTTTCTTCTGCATGGTCTAATCTGTTGTTGATACTTTCTGTTGCATCTTTAAATTCCCTAATTGACTGCTTCAGTTCCTTCAGCTCTGCCATATCCTTTCTATATTCTTCATATTGTTCATCTCTTATTTGATTCTGTTTTTGGATTTCCTTTTGGTTATTTTTCACTTTCTCATCAATTTCCTTCATTGTTTTCATGATCTGTATTTTAAATTCCCCTTCTGTCATTTCTAACATTTCTTTATAGGTGGAACCCTCTGTAGTAGCTACCTCATGGTCCCTTGGTGGAGGTTTTTTGTGTTGCCAGGATTTTTCTGCTCATTCGTTCTCATGAGTGTTTTCTTTTATCTGTTTCCTTGCCCTAATTTTCCTTTCACTTCCTCTTGGTCTTGAAGTTAGCATGTCTCTGGCCTAAGGTTTCAATGAATCCTTTTCATGCAGGACCAAAAGGATGAGAAGATTGAAGAGCAAGAAGCGGAAAAAGATTTTAAAAAAAGAAAGAAGAGAAAGGAGAGGGTGTGAGTAAAAGGGAATATTGACAAAAATAAGAGAGGCACAGAAAGAGGGAGATAGGAGTAATTAAAGTGTACCAGTAGGGTACTTTGACCCACACCTTAAAAACCCCCAACCTCTGGGGGTGCTGGTTGGGTGGTTCCTTGAGGTCAGCAGCTTTTTTGCCAGCCTTAGCAGACATGGTACCTCACCTCCACCAAATACAGAGGAAAGACAAAAATAGTATAAATCAAACCAAACCAAACAAACAGAAAGCCTTACAGGATAAAATTGAGGGAAAAACCAAATAACAGGGGGGCAGAAACACTAGCAAAAATGAAGTTCTTATTATTAAAGAAGGCAACAGTGGAAAATTATATTTACACTAGAAAAATGAAGAAAGAAAAAAAGAAAGAAAACATCTGGGGCGGGGGGAGTTGAAAACAAAAACCAAATCCAAAAACAAAGCAGTGTATATATCTTGCTGAATATTGTCTCTGCAACAGATGATCTTCTGGGGTATGAAATGCTAATCACAATGCTGATACAGCTTTATGAGATGGAGATTGGAGGCCTCTGCCTACTATTTTGCCCTCAAACCCTGCAGGGTTGAGATCCTGAATCTCTCCTCAGTGTGCTTGAAAAACACTTTAAATGGTTAACCTTGGCTAAGCAGAAGCTTTCCCAGGGAAGCACTTGTTGCTGGGATCTCTCCTAAAGTGGCTTCCCACTTATCCAGTGGGCCAAAATTGGCTTCACTCTATGCCCCTGAGTGCCAAGGCTGCAAGGCAGTCCTCCCACTGCCAAACACCGAAAGTTCTGCTCTTCCCCAGCATCTCAGTCCTGGCCTTTGGCACTGCTCACAGTCACTAGATCACTTGCCCAAGGTGTCCCAGCCCAAGCCTTGTTTTGTGATCCTAAGGTTGGAGCCTGCAAGGGCAGTTCTCCCACAATGGCTGCAGTGAGTGGCCCACAGCCGAACAATGTTAGCTCCCTCCGGCCCAGTGGCTCAGTCCCATGCCCTGAACAACACTGAAAGTCATCTGCACTCTTGCCCAAGTTCTCCCAAGGTAATTCAACCAAGTGCCCAAGTCCAAACAAACAAAACGACCCACAGGCCTGGCTTTCCCTGTCTGCAGTCTTGCTGCTGTTGTAGTTATAGCTGTGGCAGCCCATTCGCAACTACTTGGCACTTCTCCACTGCTTTTGTCCTCCTTCTGGGGTCTCTGCATTCCCAAAGGGATGTTTCTGGGCAGAGCCCACACCCAGAGATGCCTGGAGTCTTCTCTCCCCAATCTCACTGCTCCAGGTTGCAAAGAAGCTGTTACTTGGCTGCCATCTTGCTCTGCCAGCTGCAGGCCACTTTTTCAATAAACATGGGACAGAATAAGGGAGAATTAGATAGAGATGCAAGGTAAAGACATTTTCTGTAAAAGATGGTAAGGAGAGATTTGAGAGGAGAAAGAGTCCAGAGATGCAGAAGGAAAATTCAATTATTGGAGGAATGTTCCCCAGGAAATAGTAGGAATTGGAAGAAAACAACTGTATTTCTGATGAAATGGTCTTGAACACCCTCTGGCGTAGAAGAGAGGAGATAGGAGATTGGATGGCTGGTGGAGGAGATAGTTTCTGAGGCTGGGAGCCATAACCGCTTTAATGCTTTAACGAGGGGCTTTATGGAACAGGCGCTGCCTTAGAATTCAGGGATGGATGACAACAGGAAGCGGTACTATACCATTTAATGTCTTATCATTGTGGAATTGCATTATTGTTTTGACAGCAAAAATAAGTTAACTTTACTGTCTATTTATGAAAGATAAAATCCATTACAAGTAATCTTAGGTAATCATCTTTTTTGCCTCTACTCTGATAAAGAAATTCTTTCTGTAGCAGCCTTACTATTCTACTGATTATCTGTTTTCTTTCTTAAATACTTAGTGATCACTTTTTCTATTAAATGCAGTTCTACCTTTTGAGTCTTCTACCCATTGCTCCTCGTTTTCCCTTTCGAGCTACATGCAAAAAAAGATTGTAAGATCCTATTTTATCTTGTAATTAACCAAGTGTAGAGAGAACAAAGGTAAGGGCCCAGAATTTAAGGCAACTGCTGTCTTTTGGCTCTAAGGGTAATTTGCCTCTTCTTTGGTGACATTCAGTAAAAATAGAATGGATTAGACAAAAATCAAAAGAGAATAATTAAGAATGAACTTAAGCACTCTTTCTTTCCAACTTGGGCCCAGCAGGATGGCTTCTGCAAAGAAGGGTGGTGAGAAGAAGAAGGGCTGTTCTGCCATCAATGAGGTGGTGACTTGAGAATACACCATCAACATTCACAGGCGCATCCATGGAGTGAGCTTCAAGAAGTATGACTCTGGGGTACTCAAAGACATCTGGAAATTTGTCATGAAAGAGATGGGTACTCCAGATGTGTGCATTGATACCAGGTTCAACAAAGCTATCTGGGCCAAAGGCATAAAGTATATCCCATACTGTGTCCATGTGTAGTTGTCCAGAAAATGTAATGAAGATTCACCAAACAAGCTCTATACTTTGGTTACCTATTTACCTGTTACCACTTTCAAAAATCTACGGACAGTCAACATGGATGATAATTAACTAGTGATTGTCAGACACATCAAATAAAGTTATACCCCATATCCCCCAAAAGAATGAACTTAAGTGAAATGGATGTCTTAGTTTTCTTGGGCTGCTATAACAAAATAGCATAGAGTGTTCTATAAAACAACAGAAATTTCTTTCTCACAGTTATGAAGTTCAAGATCAAGATGCCAGCAGATTTGGCACCTGGCAGGGGCCTACTTCCTCATAGATGGCCATATTCTCATTCTTACCTCACATGGCAGAAGGAGCGAAGGGTCTCTCTCAGGCCTCCTTGATAAGAGAACTAATCCCATTGGTGAGGGCTCTGCCCAATCACCTAATCACGTCTCAAAGGCTCTACCTCCAGATATCATCACAGCAAGGGTGGGAATTTCAACATACAAGTTTTGGAGGAGGGTAAACATTCAGATTCTAGCAGTAGGTGAATATGTTATTGCACAGACAGACTTATGATCCAGAATCTATAAAAAGGGTGTGTTTTAATGTGGATAAGTTGACAGTGGATTCAGTGTGAAAAAGGAGTTGGTTATAAAACATTATTTGTAGAGTCCCATTTTGTAAATGACCAATACTTATAGTAAATAACAGTACACAACAGCACATGGAAGTCTTATCTGGGTGGTAGGATCTTCATTTTCCTTGCCTAAAATGTCCATGCATTTCTCGTGTGTATACAATTAGTAAAACCAAAGCAACCACTGCATCTGCATGTCCACTTATTTCAAATATAAACGCTGACCTATAGTATGGCACAGTTGCTTACTTGCAGGCAGGCAAGCCTGTGGCTGTCCCCTTTCCTAATGTTTTTCGCCCTTGGATAAGGTCGCATTACATCTTCTTGGTGGCGGTTGGTCTGGAAGGCAGGGGGAATATGGACGGAGTGGCCACAGGCTGGGCTGTGTTTAGAGGAGGAAGCAGAGAGAACACAGCTAGACCTCTGGGGGTCTGCTAGCCCGGCCTAGGAGGGCCTGGGCTTCAGCGTCCTCTTTGCTCTCCTCATCTGGCCTCTGTCCTATTTCTTTGAAAGATATGTGTGTCTTGAATGCTTCTCTAATTCTGACAGGGCCTGGGGTTCTGCGGGTGCTGTGCTGGCCTCCTGCTGCCCTCTGACAGCTCTTCCTGTTAGCATTGGAGCCTGGATAAGGAGACCACTCTGGTTTATGGCGGGAACCTCCCCAGGTACAATTAGAACTTAGGGCAGGGGGGGCTCAAAACTACGTATGAGAATTTTTTTTTTTTTTTAGTTTCTCTTTCCTTTTAGTCTTTAGTGTTGTGTATGTGTGTATGTGTTTGAGGATCTACTCAGGAGAATTCTGCTCTCCTGACTGTTTCTTTGAAGTGTCCCTCTCTTCCTCCCCTCTGCCCCCAGGACTTCACACTCCCCTCTGCCAAGGCATGCCTTCTATGGTGATGGATTGGCTTGTTTGCTGTATATTTGTCTCTTTACCCCACTAGGCTATGGGTGGACTCCTGAGGGCAGGGACTTTTTATTTCCAACTATATCTAAAGAAAGCAGAAGACAAGGACCTGTCTTAAGTCCCTGTAGTCCCAGGGTGCAGCACTGTGTCAAGTGCTGAATAGTTCTCTCTTGGTGATGGCACCAAAGCAGCAGTTCATCATAAGTATGTGTGTTTCCTATGTCCCCGGAGCATGGTGCATATTTGCTTACATGCTACGTATTTTACTTAAGTGTGTGGAGTGTTGCCTTATACCCTGAGCATGTCATACACTATATCTGATAGCAGGAATTGGCTGAGCTCTTTCCTTTTTGTGGCAAATGTCTCTAAGCAAATACATTTCCTTTGCTGCACTTCACTTTGCTTTTACAGGCGGATACATCCAGTGCTGACCCACAGAGTTCTCACTGTGGTGTCTAGGTGGTGGAAAGTTTGGCTGAGGAGGGAGGCAGATTTTGTTTCAGAGGGTAGCATTGGGGGAAGCATGATTTCTGGCAAGGATTTATGCATAAACAAGTTTTAGAATTGTGTCTGTATCTTTAATGAATGCTCAGTCGCTTATTTTTGTGAAGAGCTATTTTCCATTGGAAAATCATCTTAGATTTTTAAGTTATGCTGTGTAAAAAAGTTTCCAGAAAATGTCAGGGCATTTTCCAAGGGTACCCTAGGAGGTGAGGATGATTAAAATGCTTTTAAAAAGTCTGTATTCTCAAGGACATTGGCTGTTTAAGTTGTTTTTCATTGATTCTTGGGCCCAGAAGAATCCCAACTGGGTGTGAATGAGGATGGGGAGAGAGAGCGCAGAGGTTTCTCAGTCTAACACTTCCTAGGACAGGACTCTTTTGGTTATGAGTCCAGAGAATGCAACTGGGGACCAGATCACTTTTTCTTTGCTTAGTATTGTTCACCCCTGTGAACCATGATCCGTAACCCTCGGGCTCTTAATTTACACCTGGCCTGGCCTTAGATCAGGGCCTAGGGTTTCTGTGTTAGATCATGTCTCAGGTTTCTGCAGAATAACTCCAGATAGAGGAAGTTACCTAGGAGTAAAGAAAGGTTTACTGCTAGGAGCATGTTTTATGGATCCAGTCCTATGTTAGGCATTTTGCATACATGTATTGATATTTTTGCCTCATGTATTGATATTTCTGTTGACTGTCCTATAAAGTGGAATGATTATTTTTCCTACTTATGAATGAGCAAACTGAGGTACAGAGAATTTAAGTGCTCAGGGGTCCCAGGGAAGAGACTAGATTTGAATCCAAGTCTGTCTAGTTACAGCATGACTCCTTGGGAGTGCGTTACAGCAGGATCCAGGCTACCCACACAGGTGGGTGCAAACAAACAGTTGGGAAGAAATCTTTCTTTGCAGGTTTTCATTATGTTTTGAGTATCTAGGGTGGAGTATATGAGGGCCAGGCAGGAGGCATGAAGTTGGCAGGGCTACTCTGGCACTTTCTGCTTACAAGACAGGCTCTGTTTATTTAATGCCAGCTAATGTGGAGGGTGTCTTAAATGATTTATGTTAGAAATTTTTTTCTTTTGGTTAACAAGAATGCCCCTATTGCAATAAGCCCTGGGTACTCAATTTTTAATAAACCAGGCTTAGCAGCTGCATAAGGTCAAGAAAGACAGACTGCGTTTATGCCGAGAAAGTGTCAAGTCAAAGGCACTGCTGGTCAGAATCCCTCCCGAGCAGATGGATTTTCCATGGCTTGACTCTCAGGGATTAACCCTGCACATTCAAAACTTGGGGGTACACGGTGCTCCAGGACATCATCAAGGGTAGCTATGAGGAAGCCTGAAACTGGGGTTTGTGTGGTGGGGGAGACTTGGGTCTGTTGTCTGTATTATTTCCAGAGAGTTTCCAAGGACTGAGACTGTTATGAACTACAGATTTAAGATGGACACATTGAACTGTATCCAGACTCCGCGTTACCCTGGGCAAACCCCCAAGTCCTGGGAGCTGGGCAGCTGTGAGGGCCAGTAGCAGGGAGTCAGCATGGGACTTGTTGCTAATGTTTATGCAGTGGCCTGTATGGAACTGCATACAATATGGCTTTTGTTCTGTGTTTCAGGAGTGCCGGTTAGTGGCTGATGTTAAAATGTGTCCAGGCTTTGGAAGGAGAATCCTCTCTGCTTACCACTGTATTTGAGTTTGAAGGGTAGAGGCTGGGGATGGAATAGATTGGGGTAGATACTAAGATTAGGCCCAAGGCGGACAACCCAGAAGACGTAGGTGGCCCAGGCCTGTTTTCCGGAAGGGCCACTTATTTAAACTTTTAAAAATTGTATTTTAAAATTCATATATAGTAAATACAATACTTTTTTTTGATAACAGTTCATGAACTTTGATAAATGCAGAGTGCTATAACCACTGCTATCAAGATACAGAACTGTTCCAGGCCCTCCCCCCATCAGGACACTCTTGTGTTGTTCCTTTTAATTAATCCACCCATCAATAGCTAGTGATGGGGTTTCTTTCTCTGTAGTTTCACCTTTTCCAGAAGATTGTCATGTTAGTGGAACGATGTGGTTATTTGAGTCTGCTTCTGTAATGAATTTGAGATTCATCCCTGCTGTTATCAAAGCTTGTCCCTTTTTATTGCTGAGTGGTATTCCATGGTGTGAATGCATCATGGTTTGTTTATCCATTCACTAGTTGAGGGATGTTTGGGTTGTTTCTGATTATGCATAAAGCTGTTAGAAACATTTATGAACAGGTTTTCATATGAAAATATGTGTTTATTTCTCTTGAGTAAATATCTTGAGTGGGATTTTTGGGTCCCATGGTCAGTGTATGTCTTTTTGAGAAATTGCCAACCTATTTTCCAGAGTGGCTGTGCCATCTTGTATTCCCATCATCAGTGTATGAGGGTTCCAGTTGCTTTGCATCTTTGCCAGCCCTTGGTAGGATCATTATTTTTCATTTATTGATATTTATTTTTAACATTGTAATAGCATGTGGTTATCTCATGTGGTTTCAATTTGCATTTCTACATAAGTGTTTTGGATGTTTCCAAATGCGGTCACATCTACAGTCACCATTTTCAGGACTGAAAGAAGTGAATAGCATAATTACATTGAATCTTTTGTATGTGGGAAAAAAAATACTCATCAAGTATATATATATATATATTTGAAATTTACCACAATTTTGGTAACCTTGCTTTGGTATATCTTTTATATTTTGATGTGCCCTGAACCTGTGGCATTTAAGAATGGTGTCTGGCTGTTATTAACAGACACTCAGCCCTAGTCAAGGCATAATTATACATAATTTACATAAAGGAAACCCAGTTG
The DNA here is from genome assembly GCA_963574355.1 of Loris lydekkerianus. Classification (NCBI taxonomy): domain Eukaryota; kingdom Metazoa; phylum Chordata; class Mammalia; order Primates; family Lorisidae; genus Loris; species Loris lydekkerianus. The sequence continues at coordinate 60,933 of CAUYPK010105582.1, forward strand.
TAGATTGTTCAGAGCTGGTGAGGTGATCAGGGACCCAAGTCCTTCTCTCTTTCTGTGCCATCATCTTTAGATTGTGGTCTGCGTTCTCAAGGTCACAAGATGGTTGCTGGACCTCTCAGCATAACATTTGCTTCTTAGGCAGGAGAGAGGGAATAAGAAAAGGTGCTTTTAACTTTTTCATCATGGTGGAAGAGCCCTTCATTCCTTCACCCTCCTGGTTGTATAACCCTGCTTGGCCTGGAGTTTGTCTTCATCCTTCTGTCTGTGACTACTTTCTGCTTAGAAAAAGCATTTGGGCTTTCCCTTATTTCACTAGGAAATATCCAGGCCTGTTTATTTTCAGTTTAACCATAGCTTGAACAAGCCTACTGCTTTAAGTTCATTTGAAAACCGGAAGCATCAAACTTATAGAAAGTTGGAGGAATGGAGGCCAAAAGCTAGCTTGACAGTGAAGGAAGAAGCAGAAAGAACCCAGGCGACAGACTGAGGCCATCTAGTACAGGGCAGGCACCCTGTGTGGCTCCAAAGCCTCCTGATTGTGCAGTGCCACCTGGAGAGTTGGCCTGTCTGGCAGTAAAACCATCCCTACAGCCTTTCTTTTCTATCAGACTGTGTGTACCTTCCCAAGGGCAGGAACATGGGGGACCTCCCACCCATACTCAGTGTTTTATGTATTCATACATGTGAGTTGTGTACGCCTTATCATTTTCCTAGGGAGACCAAATTAAGCAAAATATGACTCAATGCTTTGGGCAACTTAAGCGTTAAGGCTGCCGGATACCACACAGTTGAATTCTGGATAAACAGTAAATTGGTTTTATATATAAATAAATATAAATATATATAATAAATATATATGTGTGTGTGTATACAATGTGTGTGTGTATATATATGTGTATCTGATAAATAATATATTCATTGCTTATCTGATATTCAGATTAACTACTTATTGTGTGTTTTTATTTGTTAAATCTGGCAGTTCTACTTGGAGTATGTGTCAGGAGAAGGCCCTGATGTAGCTGATAGGGTAGAATTAATGTTAACAAAACACTCAGTTTTGGCACAATGGTAGAAACATTCATTGATCTGACTTTGCTCTGAGTGTGGGAGTTCTGGTACTCTTCTGAAGCAAAGGAAAATAAGTGCCCCTTTCGATAGCTGCTAGTAGGCTAACTCAATACAACAGACCTTAGAGAAAGCCTGGCTAGGTTTTCTAGAGATCTAGGGATGACGTGAAGTTTATGTTCCCTTATTTCCTTGGCTCATTTCTTGCCTGATTAGACAACCTTTTTTATTTTTTAGAGTTTATATTTTATATCTGTTTATACATTTGAACCTATAGTTAGAACAGAAAAGCTCAAGTCCACTATAGAGTCTTGAATAAGTTCCTGATGATGTGAGTACAATGGGCCAATGTTGATGTCTGCAGGGCTTTCCTAAACCAATGATTCTCAAGGTGTGGTCCGTGGACCAGCAGCACTAGCATCACCTAGGAACTTTTCAGAAATATAGGTTTTGGCTCCAGCATGGACCTCTTGAATCAGGATGTCTGGGGGTGGGGCCCAGTAATCGGTCTTTTACAAGTCTTGGGGGGTAATTCTACTATATCCTAAAGTTTTGAGAAGCACTGCTTTAAATTAGAACTCTGTAAATTTTTTCTGTAAAGGACCAGAAAGTAAATATTTTAAGCTTTGTAGGCCATAGGGTCTCTGTCACAGTTACTAAATTTTGCCAGTGTAAAAGCCGCGATGGACAATATGTTAAGAACGGGTGTGGTATTGTTAAAAAGTAAATAAAGCCCTATTTACAAAAATGAAATCAGGGAGCTGTCCTCCCCCACCCTCTGGAGTTTTCTGACTCCTGCAAAAACTAAAGGACACCTTCAGAGTAGTCAGACTCACTTGTTACTGACCTCTTCTATTCAGTGATACTTACAAAATTCTCCTGAAAAGCCACATGATCAGAAATGGATCAGAAATGGGAGATACCAGAAGGAAGAGAAAAACGAACAAACAAACAAAAAAGAAAAAACAGGAAAAAAAAAAAAAAGCGCAGAGCTGTGTAGGTCTGGTGAGGTAGCTGGTATCATCAGAGAAGGCTCCCAGTGACCAGAAGTGCCTGTCCCTCTGTAAGTCTTACCCTATTTCCAACTGTGATACTCATGAATGAGAATCAACTGTTCTCAAGTGCTACATGATGGTTCTTTTCTCTTTCGCTAGTCCATTCATACTAGAATGACTATTGTTCTAGGAGACCAACTTACCTATTCCCTTCGCCAGCCTCCGACACTAGGTCCTCCCTCCTTGCTCTCAGCTGATGGCCTTGCCTCCTCCTTTACTGAGAAAATACAGGCAAAGGAAGAGAGTTTCTGCAGGCTGCTATTTCCGTGTCGCTGAACTATCCACACCTGTACCCAAATCCTCCTGTCACTGTGGGTGAACTGCTATTATCCTGTCCGAGGCAAACTCCTTCACCTTTGTGCTTGATCTCATCTCATCTGGTACTTACTTGAGGACATTTCTATAGCCACTGCCTCCCCATCTTCTGTACCCCTGTTACCCTCTCCCACTAGGTCGCTTCCTGGCTTCCAAAACTGCTGTATTTTCTCCCATTTCACCTTCTTATTGCTACCCTTGGTGGCAGAACTCTCCGAAGGGGTTGTGTGTGTGTACCTCCCCTGGTCCCTTGTCTCTGCCTGTCCTTGAACTCACACTTATCAAGATTTTGTCTCCACCACTTTTCTGAGACAACTTGTCTGTGTCCACAGTGACCTCCACGCAGGTTGCTCCCGTGGTCAGCGTCCAGACCTCGTCCTACCAGCACCGGACACAGCTGATCACTGCCTCCTTCATTGGGTTCTGGGACGTCACTCTCAGTTCTCCCGCCTCCCTGGATGCTCCCAGTCAGACTCCTCTCCTCGTCCCTCCCCACCCCTCCCGCCTCTATGTTGGAGTTCCTTCCCATTACTCCCCATCCCTCCCAGCTCTAAACCATGGAGTTCCTCACTTGGTTCTCTCGGCCTGTGCTCCTTCCTTCGCCGGCCTCACTTTTTGGTTTAAGTACCAGCAGCTGTAGGCAGAGCTTTCTTACATCAGGGTCTCTAGTCTGTGTGTACCCTACCAGCACATCCTCCCCTGGCCTCTCTATATGATGTCTAATAGGTATGTGAAACTAAAATGAAACTAAAACCCCCAACCAACCCTCCAAACCCGTTTACCCTGTAGTCTTCCAAGCTCAGTAAATGACAGCTCCATCTTTACAGCTGTGACAAAGCCTCTGGAATCATCCTTGATGCCTGCATTTCTCTCATATCCCAAATCCCACCCATCAGTATATCCCAGGGTTGTGGCTCCATACATGCATCCAGAATCTGCCCACTTCTCACCAGCTCTGCTGCCATAGCCTGGTACAGGCTATTATGGTGTCTGCAACAGCTGCCACCCTGGGCTCCTCTCTTTGTCTGCCTGCACTCTGTTATCAGCACAGCAGCAGAGGGGGCTTTTAATAATGTAGGTCAGATCAGTCACTCTGCTTCCCATTTTGTGGTGTGTGATTTGCTTCTCTGCTGCCTCCCTGCCTTTGCCTCCTGAAGCTGCCCTCCCCCTTGACTGCCGTTGCTCTGGCCTCCTTGCTGTTCCCTGGGCACTCTGAGTACATTTCCTCCTTGGGGCCTTTGTCCTTGCTGTAATGTACCCTCTATATGGAATGTTCTCTCCCTAGAAAACTGCATGGCTCACTTGTTCCCTTCCTTCAGCCTTGGCCAAATGTCACCTTCTCGGAGACTTTTCCTGACCACTCTATGGATAAGAACGGCCACTCCCAATCTCCTTGTACCCTTTATACTCTGAGTCTTGCTGCACAAATCGCCACCTGCTGGGTCACACCTGTGCTTGCTTATTAGCTGTGTCCTTTCACTAGAATGAAAGCTTCACGAGAGCAAGGACCCCAGTAGCTGAAATAATACTTGAAATTTGAAACTTGCTGGAAGCGTGTTGAATGAACGGGTTCTCACTTCTCTCACTTATTCAAGATACATTGTACTGGGGCTGTAGTTTTTCATACTTTTAAATAGCAGGATAACTTTTTCCAAACAAATTCAGGAGCTTTAATTTGTAGGATAGATATTAGTGATATTTGATCAGCTTGAATTTATCTAATTTTATAGTGCTCTTGCTGACTTTTTGTAAACTGTGAAAAAGTCCTGATTTATATTGCAAATAGTAATGGCTTACTCTATGATAGCAGACTACTTTTCAGGTCAACTGACCCAGAAGTATGAAGAAAGAATACTATGATATTTTGATTTGAAAGTTGAATATTCATGGTTTCTTAAACAGCTGTCCAAAACACCTTGCTGACAATACCCCCTAAGTGCATGCACCTAAAAGTACTCCCCAGAATTTGGCTGTAGTGTACCCATGTGCTGTTGTGGTGAACTCTACTTCCTTCTAGAATTTCACATGAACAGACATGTGCAGCCTGAATGAAACAAAACATGAAAGCTATAACCCAGTTATAACCTAAGAATAGGGGGAAGGGGGAAAGGGAGGGGAGGGAGGGGGGAGGATGGGCAGACGGAGGGTGATTGGTGGGATTACACCTGCGGTGCATCTTATAAGGATACATGTGAAACTTAGTAAATGTAGAATATAAATGTCTTTTAAAAAATTTTTTTAATTTATTCATTTTTATTGTTAAATCATAGCTGTGTACATTAGTGCAATCAAGGGGTACAATGTGCTGCTTAAATATACAGTCTGAAGTATTCTCATCAAACTCTTCAGCATAGCCTTCATGGCATTTTCTTAGTTACTGTATGTAGGCATTTGTATTCTGCATTTAGTAAGTTTCTCCTGTACCCATTCTAAGATGCACCATAGATGTGGCCCCACCCATTACCCTCCCTCCACCAAAACCTGCCCCCTCCCTTCCCCTTCCTTGGCCCTTTCCCCATAGTCTTGTGCTATAGTTGGGTTATAGCCTTCATGTGAAAGCTATAATTTAGCTTCATTGTAGGGCTGAGTACATTGGATATTTTTCTTCCATTCCTGAGATACTTTGCTAAGAAGAATATGTTCCCACT